>SJYQ01002372.1:923626-987668 GCA_006410935.1 Redunca redunca | reverse complement strand
AGGGGACGATCGAGGATGAGATGGCTGGATGGCATCACTGACTCGATGGACGTGAGTCTGAGTAAACTCCGGGAGTTGGTGATGGACAGGGAGGCCTGGCGTGCTGCGATTCATGGGGTTGCAAAGAGTCGGACACGACTGAGTGACTGAACTGAACTGAACTGAACCATTTATACATCTCAGAAAATAAGTGAGGTTGGCCACTCTTTAGTTAGTCTTTAACTACTCAAAGTTCAAGTTTTCTCAAATTCCCTGAAGTTACACAGTATTCTCAGTCTCCTCTCCACTTAAACCTTCTCAACAAGACTTTTTTAATACACGGATTTAAATAGCCTTTTTGCTACTACTGTTGTAACATTATACTCATGTTTCTTTTTCATGAAAAGTCTGATGTGTCATTGGCAGGGACCAGGAACACCATCTGTAGAGAGAGTAGGGGATTACTGCAGAAAACAGAGCCTAGGTTTTTATATTTTCATTTGCCCTCAAGGGACCTAGCACGGTGCCAGTCTCTGCCACTTACTAACTGTAATTTAAGACAAATTAGTAACCGCTCTGAGCTTCAGTTATCTCCTCTGTAAAATGAGGGCAATGAACCGGCCCTTGTGACAGTCCAAGGAGATAACGGATGTATGTAAAACTACTATGTGCTGTCCAATTTAGCTATTTAACAAATGAAAACTATTTTTGAACTGACACAGAAGTCTAGATTGTCAAATCACCCTTGAACGAATTAGAGATCTCACCCAGAATCAGGAGGCAAAGGCGAAGCAGGGAGAACTGTGGGATACCCCAGGCGGTTCCACCAGCCCTTTCTTTCTAAATCCCAGGAACCTTCTGACTCAGGGAAAGTTGAGAACTCAGAGAGGACGCCCTGTAAATCCACAGACTCTGCATTTGTGTGCCTTCAGTAATCCGGAAACAAGGACACCAAGCTTCCTAGCACTGCATAGATAAGGACTCTCCCGCTAGTAATGCCAGCAGGAGGGCTCTCAGCATGTCTGGGATAATACTGAAGTTGGTCCCTGCTTCCTCTCACTTCGAGAGAATCAGCCAGTCTGGTACTCTGGCAGTTATTTATCAGAAGAGAAATGGGTTGCAGCCCACTTGTTTTAATTCTTCCATTTTGTACTATCTTGTTCAATCATTACTGAATCGATATTGAATTAATGTTCAAACTTAATGCAATCATAAAGTAATCTCTGACTAGAGTCTCTGACTATTTACTGCAAGTGAACACTTCCTTATACCTGGAGTCCTTCTCTCTTTTTCTTTTATGCAAATTATTACACACATTTGGGATTGTTTTCTCTGTAAATCAGTTCAGTTCAGTCGCTCAGTCCTGTCTAACTCTTTGCGACCCCATGAACTGCAGCATGACAGGCCTCCCTGTCCATCACCAACTCCCAGAGTCCACCCAAATCCATGTCCATTGAGTCGGTGATGCCATCCAACCATCTCATCCTCTGTCGTCCCCTTCTCCTCCTGCCCTCAATCTTTCCCAGCATCAGGGTCTTTCCAAATGAGTCAGCTCTTCCCATCAGGTGGCCAAAGTATTGGAGTTTCAGCTTCAGCATCAGTCCTTCCAATGCACACCCAGGACTGATTTCCTCTAGGATGGACTGGTTGGATCTCCTTGCAGTCCAAGAGACTCTCAAGAGTCTTCTCCAATACCACAGTTCAAAGGCATCGTTTCATCAGCACTCAGCTTTCTTTATAGTCCAACTCTCATATCCATACATGACTACTGGAAAACCATAGCCTTGACTAGACAGACCTTCATTGGCAAAGTAATGTCTCTGCTTTTGAATATGCTGTCTAGGTTGGCCATAACTTTCCTTCCAAGGAGCAAGCGTTTTTTAATTTCATGGCTGCAGTCACCATCTGCAGTGATTTTGGAGCCCAGAAAAATAAAGTCTGACACTGTTTCCACTGTTTCCCCATCTGATAGGACCGGATGCCATGATCTTAGTTTTCTGAATGTTGAGCATTAAGCCAACTTTTTCACTCTCCTCTTTCTCTTTCATCAAGAGGCTCTTTAGTTCTTCTTCACTTTCTGCCATAAGGGTGGTGTAAATACGTTATCTCTGTAAATACGTTTAGGAAAATACAGTAGTCACGGGCACACACACGTGTGTGCACACACATACACACACAACACACACACACAATGATTCTCCATCTGAGCAGCTAATGTATATTAATCAATATTCATTCCTTTACTGTGTCATATCTAAATCTGGGTTTGCAGAATAAATACAGAAAACGACTAAGTTATGCAAATATACAGTTACTACTTAAAGTGAAAAAATCAAAGTGCACTGTGGGGGAAAACCATGTAAAGAAACTCACAGGAGACACAGACTTTGAAATTTTGTTTTATGCTAATAAAGCATAAAAATATCTGATTTTAAACAAAATTTTCCCTAAAGTAGAGATACTTGTTCACTTTATTCAGCTCAAGTCTGTTCCCCTCCGAGTGGCTCTGATGGTGCTTTAGTGTTTATATAATGATGCCAGAGAGGAGCCTATGCCTGAAAATGAGCACATTTCCACCCAAGGGCATTTAAAGTACCTTTTTAAAAAAATACTTTTTAAAGTACTTTCTAAAAAGTTGCAATGAATTTTCATTAAAGGTTTGTTTGCCCATGGAATAGTCTTTTCTTTTATAAAGTGTGCTAATTTCTCTTCCCTAAAGGAAGTCACCCAATTATGTAGTTAAGCATTTGCCCTCCACCCAAGAAAAATCATAGGTACATAAAATTATTATAAATCATTTTAGCTTCTCTTCTATCCTCAAGCATCAAAACCACAAATGGGGGGATAGTCACTAATTCACAGATGTTGTCTGCAACATACTGTCAGATACTGTGGCACGGGAAATGGTTAGATATCCACAGAGTTTGCAAATCCAGGCACTCTCCAAACGTATTCCAACACAAAAAGACAAGTACCAAAAGAACTCTGCCATACATGGAATGTTTTCTAAATCTGATTTTCATTCATGGTCATGAATTTCATCCAGGACTGAAATTAAAGCAATAGGGGTCAATCAATTTATTGTTATTACAAAGGCATCTCCTAACAAAAATAAGAATTAACTCAAAGAAAATTTTAATGCCTCTCTCTATTCCTCCCATTTATCTCTCACTGCTTCTACTTTAAATTATCTCTCAGAAGCTGAGGACATACTTTTGGGTTGTCTTTTTTCGTTGCTGTTTTTAAATGATCTGTTTCTCGGTTGTGAGAGCTAGTTAGCTGGAACACTTTCTCCACATCTGTGCAAAACTTTTGTGTTCCAACACAGTGTGTGCTTTTCTCGTCTTTAGCAAGGTGTGTATTTTCCCCAACTTTTTAGGTTCTGACACCAGTTAGAGAGATGTAGAGATAGGATATCCGAACAATTAAAGGTAAATGATTCCCAAGCATTCTTTATCCATCTTAATTCTATGTCATCTGCTAAAAGAATTAAAAGCATATACACTAAAGCTTTGCTGTTTATGCAGGTTATCTTTGACTATAAAACCTAACATAAATTACAGTTCTAAAGACATTTGTTTAAAACTCCATGCTAGTGCAATTTGAGGGTACAGAAGTACAAAGAATGGAATCGAGCTATAGTATGAGAATAAAGAACGGGAAAACAAGAATTTTTGTAGAAAAATCTAGAGGATGAATAGAAGTACATAAAGCATAGGAAAAATACTTTTCCAGGGTATTTAAACAAATTTAAAATATTGTATATATTATCTTTGTAGAAAACTTTAAAAAACAACTGACTATTGACAAGATATCTTATTTGGTCCAACAGTTTTTATTAGACTTTCTTATTCTCCCTAGTATAATAGTAGTGTCTCATGGTAATCATATGAGTAGGAAAAAATACAGCTTTAATAGTGATGGGCTAACTTTTAATTTTTAGTAACGTTTTTTATTTTTTTCATATACTTTTACTTTTTCATATAGTGCTTCATTTCAGGTCAGAAGAATTTCTTCCTAAATCTAGATTTCTGGGCCATTTTAGTCACTAAAAGTTTATGAAATAAATGAATGCATTAAATGTATGCTGCTGCTAAGTCACTTCAGTCGTGTCCGACTCTGTGCTACCCCACAGATGGCAGCCCACCAGGCTCCCCCGTCCCTGGGATTCCCCAGGCAAGAACACTGGAGTGGGTTGCCATTTCCTTCTCCAATGCATGAAAGTAAAAAGTGAAAGTGAAGTCACTCAGTCGTGTCCGACTCTTAGCGACCTCATGGACTGCAACCCACCAGACTCCTCCATCCATGGGATTTTCCAGGCAAGAGAACTGGAGTGGGGTGCCATTGCCTTCTCCGCATTAAATGTATAGTTCTCATTTAATGGATGACAAATTAGAGATAAGGCACTATTTTTATTACTTACTTGTGCATTTTTTTCTTCTTTTGATGTTCAACTGTTAACCTTCATGAAATGCACCTATTATGGTCATGTACTGAAAACATTGCCCAAAAGTTGAGTTTTGACAAGATTTGGAAGAGAACAGGTGGCCTTCTTGCTAGATTGCAGGTGCAAGGAAGAAGGGACAAAGTTAAGTTAGAGTCAAGGGAACCAGGGGGCAGGTGTGAGAGAGAGAGAGAAAAGCAGCCAAAAGTTCACTGGAAGGAAACTGACAGATACAGAATGAAGAAAGGAAGCAAGCAATCAGAGCAAGCAGTCAGTAAAAGGAGTCCCTGCTGGGAGACATCTGCAAAAAACATCTGTAGACACGTCTCCATGACCGCCAGGAAGGGGGATCCCTGCCACAGAGACACAAAAACAGGCTTAACTACCTGAGGTATCTGGTTACGGTATACACAACGCTCAGGGCACCAGGCTCTAATTATTCTATGACAACCCCAGTTCCGCCCTCCCAGTGGAAAACAGATGTCAGAGCACTTAGGATTGATTGAAACAGAAGGAAATTCTTTGATTCAACCCTTTCCCCACAACAAACCTGCATTATTTCACCCTCATTTGTCTGAGAAAAAGAGGGGGAAAAAAATTCCTTCCAAAGGGAGACAGGAAAAGGTTATGATCCATTTATCACAAACTGTTCTGCTTTGCCTTCGTACCCGAGGTTAGAAAAATTTTGCCAACACTCCCCTGTCAAGCTGGCCCTGAATGCAACCTTAGGTGTGACAGAGGCACTGCCCGCCGGGATGGTCCTGGCTCAGGTGCTAGAACTGATCACCGCGCCAGCCGTTGGCAGACTGGACAAGCCATTAGACGATCAGCGGTGAAAAGGACACCCCTCCTCTGCCTGCCAGGTCCCCATTGAACGTCCTGCCCTTCCCAAGTTCTACATTATCCCATTTACAGTTCATTCAGGGCTAATGTAGCAGAGGGGAAATGTATAGATGTCAGAGATAGGGAGAGAAGGCTTGCAAATGAAAAAAAAAATATATATATATATATATATATATATATATATATTCTTTATCCTGACAAGTGGAGTTCACAGTTTCCAAAAAGAAAAAGAGGGTGTAGATTTGTGTGTACACATTAGTTACCCCGGCCATCAAGTCATTCAATCAGATAAAAACTGCCCCTCGCAGAGTGAGTGCATTTTGTGGGTCAATCGCAGGCATGTCTGTGCGGATGGGCTGCTATCGAGAGCCGGGGTCTCCGGGTCAACGATGAGCCAGATGCCGCCAATGGTGCCACTAGCAGTTTGCTGCTTCTGAGAGCTGGTGCTTTTGAAGCGAGGCCGGCTGAAAGAAACAAGCAACCACAGAAAATAAAATGGAGCCCATAAGAGGCCTTGGCACAAAAAAAAAANAAAAAAAAAAAAAAAAATGCACATACACAGTTTCCTGATTGTGAGGCTTTACACTCAGTTACAGAAGTCCACGTTATCTTAGTGACTTGCTGGGCTGTGCTGGAAAGTCACTAAACCTTCCATGCTAGTCAGTTTTTCAATCTATAAAATACGCTAATAAAAGCAATTTGATATAGAATAGTGTTCCATATAAGCAGGTGTCCTTTAAACCACTCACTTTATTTAAGAGATCAAATAGATTAGCTTCCTATTGACAGCCTTGCATGCTATCACAGAAAGTATCCATGAAGGACAACAGTCAAATGCCTAGGGCATTCATAAAACCAAAATTTACAAGTAGCTGGAATTTGAGGAGGCTGCTTCTTTTCCCTCACTCAGGCCCTCCAATGAGAAAAAGTCAAGGGTTCTAAACCCTTCGATTAGCAACGATTAGTAAAAGCATCAAATTCTCCTTTCCACACACATCCACAAAGGTGGATGGATACACCACTCAAAGAATTGAGACCAGTGGAAAAGAAAAGCTAAAATACTGCCCCATAAGCAATTCAACCATATACTTCCTCCACTCAAACCACTTCGGGCTCGGTGCGTAAGTATCTGGGAAATATTTTAAAAAAGAAGAATAAGAAGAGGATTAGAAAGGAAAGGAGAAATAAACACAAGAAGAAACGGAAGAAAGAGGAATGGGAAAAAAAAAGGAATGAAGAATAAAGAGTTTATGGGACACAAATATTCACTGTCATTTCTTTCCCCTCACCCCTAGTACTATCTATTACCTCAAACTACTATCAGTTCAGTTCAGTTCAATTGCTCAGTCATGTCCTGCTCTTTGCAACCTCATGGACCACAGCAAGCCAGGCCCTTCTGTCCATCACCAACTCCCGGAGTTTACTCAAACCCATGTCCCTTGAGTCGGCGATGCCATCCAACCATCTCATCCTCTGTCGTCCCCTTCTCCTCCAGCCTTCAATCTTTCCCAGCATCAGGGTCTTTTCAAATGAGTCAGCAAACTACTATACTCATAAGAAAAAAAAAATCATTATTTCTTATAAACATCTCCCCATTCAAACCACCATCTTCTCACTCCCATAGCATTTTATGAAGTATCAGGCACAAACTGTAATGGTCATAAATATTATCTGACATTAAATTCAATCATGGAAATGCAGTAATTACTCTTGGAAACAAATACCACTTTTCATACTTTAATTTTATATAACTTGACAGAAAAGTTTGAAAGAAGAATAGCTCTCTCTCAGAACATACAGAAAGAACCATAGCCATTTACATATGTGTTTGTATCTACTCATGGGTGAGATTTTTAAAAGTCTATTTCCAAACATTTCATGTTGTTGTTGTTGTTCAGTCCCTAAGTGGCATCTGACTCTTTATGATCCCATGGAATGAAGCACACCAGGCTTCCCTGTCCTTCACTATCTCCCAGAGTTTGCTCAAACTCATGTCCATTGAGTCGGTGATGCCATCCACCCATCTCATCCTCTGTCGTCCCCTTCTCCTCCCGCCTTCAGTCTTTCCCAGCATCGGGGTCCTTTCCAATGAGTCAGCTCTTCACATCAGGTGGCCAAAGGATTGGAGCTTCAGCTTCAGCATCAGTCCTTCCAATGAATACTCAATGACTGATTTCCTTTAGGATTTTACCTCCAATTCCCAATACATGCTGATTGATAAAGAGGTACATTTTTCAGAGCCAATCTGTTAAAATCTTACCATTGCTGATTTTATAGTTCTGTTTTTAGTCTTTTGTTTATTTGCTTTGGTTAATATGAACCATCTGTGTTTCTCACCGTGTGTTTTTAAATAAGCTGCCTAATTGTAGGATTTTAAATTTTTATATTTTACCCTCAAGCCTGCCTCTGATCACTTTTGTCGAAATTGAATGTCTGCCCTTTTAAAAGGTCATTTCTGAGATTTAAACCTGTTGGTTTATGTTATTACAGCAAATCTTACCCCAGATTGTTTGGTGTTGTACAATAACAACCCACCCACTGCTGTGTGACATGAATAACCAAGTCAAAAACCACTATTTCCTCTTAGTTGTCAAGATCAACTTATAAACACATGCACACTTGCTGATTTTCCTTTTCCCATTTTTCAAGCATTTAGCAAGTAACATTCTGAAGAAAATTTACCAAGACAATTCCTTTCAGGTAACTCTTTGAAAGGTAGTATTTCTACATGGTTCAGTTCAGTTCAGTCACTCAATCGTGTCCGACTCTTTGCAACCCCATGAATCACAGCACCCCAGGTCTTAGACAATGATAAATCTCACCAATACACTCAACAAATTTTTTTGTCCAATTATAATTTTCTTTGGCCTCATAGATTCAACTAAATTATCCTTTATTTTTATTTAATGCAAGATAGTTCAATATTATTCAGTGGAAAGAGAATATATATGCTTTCTAAAGAGAACTGGAGAGTTTAAATTACAAGCTTACCAAAAAATTTATAGGTAAGTACAAAATAAAAATTTCAGAAAGAGTTTGTTTTTAATTTAAGATATAAAAGCACTTCTCCCCCTCCCCCCACCAAGAATATGGATTAGTTGTTAGAAATGTGTACTAAATTTACACTCTAGAAAGCCAGTGGTAAAGGGCCATCAGGGGGAGCTATAATGTTTTTTAATTCTTAATCATTTACTAGACACACACCATCATCTTTTTCTTGATAGCTGCCCAGTTATATTGAATATTGGAATTGTTTGATGTTCACAACCATGAGCTAATGGGATCAAATGCTTTAGCATTCAAGAAATAGTAAGGAGTCCAACAGTCCTATTTACTGGTCCAAAAAGTCTCTAATTTTAGAAACTAGTAGAAATAATATCAGTAATGCTAGAAATAACAAGTACCTAGTGCATTGGTCTTCATATTTTAAGAACATTAAATACACATTTAAGGATTCTGAAAGACAACCACCTCAAGATGACAGGCAGATACTTCAGTTGCCATAACTTTTCTTATAGTATATACACTAGCGAGTACAACTAAAAAATAACAATTTGTATCATTTTTGATACTCTAAAAATTACAAATATATAAGTGCTGTTGTTCTCTTTAATTATTTTACCCGGTTCGATAATGTGGACAGGGATCCAAATATTAATAGAGTATTAATAGGAATTACCTTCACAACCATTTTCCAAGAACAAGGTCTTATATTTCACTGGTATTCCACGGCCATGTTTCTCATTTTTGTTAAAGAGATGTAATGGCAATAGTTGAACTTGGAAGGAAGACGAATTTGGCTTTTGAAATACCTAAGCTCACTACACCTTGTCTGACGCAGGTTACATTACCTAACCACTTGGCTTCTCTGTTTCATAGTATGTACAACAAAGGTAAGAACACAGACCTTGAAGGCTTTTGTGAGGGTAAAAGTTATGTATAAAGCACTGTTCACAGTCTCTTAAACACAGTTGCTGCTTAAGAAATATTTGTCTATAAACAACCTCTCCACAATTACATAAAATGCAACAGCTGAATCATTTCTGAGTTTAATTCTGGAGATTATATAACTAACATTGCTAGTGATATTAGTGGCAAGAGGAACTTTTATTTTTTTGTTGCCACTATCAGTGAAATTCTGTTTTATGCTATAATTTCCTTGGTTCCTCTCTACTTCCATTTTAGCTTCCTCCAATTACACATAATCTCTATCCTTTTGCCATAACACAGTTATTAATGAGGGAGAAGTAGAAAGAAAGGTGAACTAATGTGTCTTTTAGTATCAACAAAAGTATGCACTCCTAAAAGAATATGCAGCTATAAGTTAAACCAAAACTTTCAGCAAATCAGTATATTTTGAAGCTGTGGCATTTAATGACATCTCAAAAATTAACCTTTAAACTTTCTCATCGTATTACTAAATGACACCCAACAAACACTATCATCACCACCGTCATCTTCTAAAACATGGTGACAGTAAAAAATGAAATGAATGTAAGAAATATATTTGTATTCAGTTTTAAAGAGCACTTTTCTTTTACACATCAAAAAAGCCTCATCAATTTATCCTGCTTTATTTAGCAAAAACATACAGCTCCCTTTCTAAAAGTGTCTGATTAAAAAAAAAAAAGTTTTGCTATTAGGATGCTAACAAATAAAAGACCACTCTGAACAACAGAAACAGGGCTGAAAGGGAAGCTAAGGTGTTAGCTACTTAGTCGTGTCTGACTCTTTACAACCCTATGAACTGTAGCCTACCAGGCTCCTCTGTCCATGGGGTTCTCTGGGCAAGAATACTAAACTGGGTTGCTATTTCCTTCTCCAGGGGGACCTTCCCAATCTAGGGATCAAACCTTGGTCTCCTGAATTGCACGCAGATGCTTTACCCTCTGAGCCACCTACTGGCTCACATAAAACAGAGTTAACAACACGTAATAATGGTATCAGTCAATGGTTCTCGTGGACAAACCTTTTATTTTAGAGGAACAGAAACCATCATACATTACCAGTAATAATTTCAATTATGTTTCTGGCAGGTTAAATATTTAAACATAAATCCAAATATAAACTCCTTACCTGAATATGAAACACATGAATCAAATATGATCAAAGCTATAAAAGCAAAAAATTCACCTCAGTATTGACTTAATGTGATGTCTGACGATGCTTTGCTTTAGTCAATTATCAGATCTAACACTACTGGCTGCTAGACTTGGTTTCTCTTGCGTTCAGGGTAACTGCACAACTGATTTGTGGAAGGACTTCGCTTTCCCACTACTTTCTGAGATGCCTACTAGCCACACAGAGGGCATGATCAGAAGACAGGGTTCAAGGAAGTGATTTAGGCTGGATGTGTCAAGTTTATCATTAAATACAGATGTTGTGAGACCATGGGAGAAATGAAAGCACTTTGAGAAGAAGAGGTCTCACGGCCAAATAATCATGATACAAATCATAATGAAATAATGATTCAAACTCAAGAGAAATAAATGCCTCTGTGTGTCTAAGTCCCCCTGTTCCTTTCACCACCTGTTTATGGGTTTACTTGTATCTTTATTTCAGATCAGGAAAGTTTAAACTATAGGAAGAGGATACTAGACTCTAAGGAACTGTCTCAGCTGGTGACGATGGGGAACTGGGAGAATCAAGGGAAGAGTGAGTCACTTTAGCCCCCTACCATTGCCGCAAGTGTACAGGATTTCACTTGCTTGAAAATGTTAGGGAGGTAAAAACTAGTTCACTTAAGGAATTGGTTCTGCTGTTAGAAAAAAAATAGCTATGTCAAGGAGAGGGTGGGATGTATGGAGAAAGTAACAAGGAAACAGTATACGTATGGCTGATTCATGTTGACATTTGGTAGAAACCAAGATTTGGACTGTGAAGAAGGCTGAGCACTGAAGAATTGATGCTTTTGAACTGTGGTGTTGGAGAAGACTCTTGAGGGTCCCTTGGACTGCAAGGAGATCCAACCAGTCCTTTCTGAAGGAGAACAGCCCCGGGATTTCTTTGGAAGGAATAATGCTAAAGCTGAAGCTCCAGTACTTTGGCCACCTCATGCGAAGAGTTGACTCATTGGAGAAGACTCTGATGCTGGGAGAGATTGGGGGCAGGAGGAGAAGGGGACAACCCAGGATGAGATGGCTGGATGACATCACGGACACGATGGACGTGAGTCTGAGTGAACTCCGGGAGATGGTGATGGACAGGGAGGCCTGGCATGCTGCGATTCATGGGGTCGCAAAGAGTCGGACACAACTGAGTGACTGAACTGAACTGAACACAATATTGTGAAGCAATTATTCTTCAATTAAAGACAAATAAATTTAATCATTAAAAAAAAAGAAATGGAGACAAACTTTATAGCAGGAAGTGTGCTGTGGGGATACATGACCATGGCTACAGAAAGCCAGGACAGTCTGGAGCCCGGACGATAAAAACCCTGCAGTGTGGTAGAATCTTTACACCAGTGTTCTGGCTTTAGCTCAGCTAGGCTACCTATCTCCATTCATACACCTAGAGACTAATCTTTATCTTCTTCGTAACTTCTGTTTGCTCATAATTTTGCCTCCTCAGACCTCTGGCTTGTGATCATCACTCATCCCATGACATCTTCCAGTTTTTACACCCCTTATTAATCATTAATTATTCCTCTATTTCCCAATCAGCCAAATCAAGAGGGCAGGAATCCATTATCTGTACAAGTCAGATTCTTTAGCAATGGCTGTGGACAGGAAAGACTGACCCAGGAGAGATTCCTAGTTTGTTACACACCAAAGATAAACATCTATAACTAACAATAAGCACAATTCACTCAACATATACCTTCAATAAGAATGAATATAAAAGTTTGCATTTTAAATAATTTACCAAAGGACAGTTACTTGTGGCACAGTATAAGAAAACAACTGTGACAATAACTACTGTCAAAATGTATTAATTTCATCTAAATATAATCCAGTCTCAGTGACGTTTGTGTGTATCACGCTGTTCATAATTTGAGAAGCAATTTATACAAATCAATATAGCACACAGATGACTTCTTAATAAGGCCTGATATATTTCCTACCTCAACTTAAGAAGATTTAAGGACCTTTTCAGATCACAGTCACAAGGGATCACTAAGTCATATTCAAACAACCAGAGAAATCACAGCTGCCAAAAAAATAAAGTGAATGTACTATATGAATTTCTCAAAAACACTTCAAATTCATTTCTTTTCATAAGAATGGCTGAATACAAACTAAAATAAACCAACACTTTGGCCACACTAAAAATCAATTTTTAACAAACATAAATGCTCTAGTTTAGAAATGCCAGCTGAGGAATTAAGTGTGGGAGCTTCAAACTTAGACATAATAAACACAAAACTTCCATCCTCACTGCTTCTAGGAACTCGAAAAATCCCCTAATCCTTTATATAGAAAAAGTAACTCCAGAAAAGGATAAATGTTTTTTAAATATCCAATCTCATAATAAACCAATTTGGGCAGGGTTTCTTTAAAAATTCTACTTTATAAGCATGGCCATTAAAATTGTAGAATGTACAGTGGAAGACATCAAAGTTTCCAGATAACAAAAAGTCTTCTCAAGCTGGTGAGAATGCTATGTCTGATGAAAACCAGATTATATTTCAATTCATTATGAACACTGTGGCTCAGTGTTGGAAGCATTTCCATTTCATTCTCCTTTCCTAAAAAGTTAGGTCATATTTGTCAGTCATTGAATTTTGTATATTCAATAAGAAACTTCTGTTTAACATATATTTTTTCTGTTCACATAGAAGATTGGTATATACCATTTGGCATAGTTAGCTAAAAGGCTGAAAAGAGAAACAAGTAAATCAAAAAGAAAAATCAGAATGTGTTTGGAGTGTGCTTGGGGAACCAATCTTTTGATAAATACCATCATGCTGATGTGATGTTGTTACTGCTATTTTTTCCATCACTTCAGTGTATAACAGCAATATCACTACCTCCATTTCATTATACCTTTACAGCTATAATGAGGTTTTTTAATTATGCAAAGAAATTATGAATGGATGTCATAGTCTCACCCACGAGGACAAGTTATGTAAATATTTTTATGTTTGTTGTTCCTTTTAAAAACCCATATTTGCAAAAAAATAAAAGAAGTACTTCATTACCTGTTGATTACATAACACATGGAACTCATTATCCTCGAAATATTATTCAAATTGGAACTCTGAAAAGTCTGAGTTTAGGTGGATTCACACAGATTGACCCCATTACAAGCTATTTAAAAGATAATATTCTTGAGCTAGAGAATAATATAAAGACAGTACAGTATCATCAGCTCTTCCCAAAATGTAGTTTGTGTGCTATTGCTATAAACCAAGAATCATTATATCATGAAAAGAATGTTACTGATTTCCATTCTTAATTCTCATATTTCACTGATTGGGGGGGAAAAAAGAGCTTTTAAAAGCTTAAATAATCTTCCCAGTGTCTGATAAATGGTAGTAGAGTCTGCCTAGAAATTCGCGAGTATCCCTCTGATTAGAATTTAAAATCTAGAGGGATTGTGTTGCTAATTCAGTAAGCATGTTTCAAATCAAAATGAAAATAAAAAATCCTAGAGGAAAAAAAAAAAATCGATAGAGGAAATGGTATCCTCAGTAGATATCATTTTAAGTGATGCTAAAAAAAAAAAAAAAACACAAATTCTACACTCCTGTCTTATAAACTTTATACCATAACTGTTTCATAATTCTTTAAAGCAAATGGGAAGATAAGCATTCTGTACTCGGGTAATGTGGTATTATTACCACTATCCAGAAACAGCCTTAAGAGATCATTGGTCTTGCTACCTATGTAGTACAAGGGAAAAGAGGTAATCAATACTTAAAATAACATAAAAGGAAAGAAGAAATTATATCTGGCATAAATTCACCATATTTCATGTCCGAAATTACAAACTACAGCCTCACAAGTGGACTCTCAGGCCTTCAACCTTGATTGTCTGACCCACTAGTGTTTTCTTTCTTATTAACTGAATTAATTACAAACATTTAAAAAATGGAAGATTTCAAAGAAAAATACAGATTTTTCAAATTCAAAAAAACTGACCGTACTTGGGTTGCATATTCAAATGGTAACAATTCATAGAAGCTGATAGCCACCCTCTAAAGCAGATTCTACCCTCTTCAAGTACCCGAGAGTCCCCATTACTCCTTATTCTTCATTCCAATATATTAACTGCCTGGACCTTGTATTCTTAAGAGGTTGTAACCTGATATGCAATCAATATCTAATAATTACATGTCAGGTCCCTTTGTTCAAATCCCTAGAGATGTATGCTGTGGTTAACAACATCCATTAATACCCAGTTAGGATTAAGCATTATAGACAGTTATTAATAGCATCTTGGATGTAAAGAAGTTTTAAACTCAGGGTTCTTATATTGGCTAATTCAGCAGCTCAGCAGTATCTCAAGCACCTGGAACATCTTGGCTTCCTGCTCTGCGGTCCTGAGTACACAGCCTTGGTTTCTGTGGCTCTCCTTCTCTCCTTCCAAGCTCACTAGCACTCATCCTGGAGTCACACAGGCCGGTGAAGTCCAGGGTGAAAAAAGAACGAACCTCCTCTCTTATATCTCCTTTTACCACTGAGGAAATATTTCTCAAAATGTTCTCAGTAGAATGCCTCTAACCTCTCATTTTCATCTCTTGACTAAAAGGAAGACCAACCTCCCCTGAAGCCCTTGGGCTCTCCAGGGAAACGGTACCATTAAAATGGAGATTTATTTTAAGGAACTGGATCACATGATTATGGAGGCTGGCAATTCCAAAATCTGCAGAGTAGAATGGCAATCTGGAGACCCAGGAAGAGCTGATGCTAAAGTTCAAGTCAAAGGTGGTCTGCTGGCAGAATTTTCTCTTGATGGAGTGAGGTCAATATTTTTTTGTTTTTTTCAGGAACAGTGTTAATCTCATGTTAAAAACTGTTACAGAAATATCCAGAATAATGTTTGATCACATATCTGGGCACCACAGCCCAGCCAAGATGACACATGAAATTAATCATCACACTGTAAAAAATGTCAACAATCAAAAAAGGAATGTGGAGATGGAGGAATAGCTAAAGGAGGCCAAAGGTGATTCATCCTGAAAGACAGGTATACCAGTTGGTTGCATGGCTTAAATTAGTGATTTTGAGGAGAATTATCAAACTGGGGAAAGGTGCAAATGCTACCTTTTAAATAAAATTCAGGTTAATCAAGACTGGAGATAAAATGGGCCTTCTGGTAAGGACATGATGTGAGCTACTTGCCCAGCTGGAAAGGTGAAGATGGCTTCAAAAACAATTCTGTGAATCCCCTTTTACTAAATGGAGGGTGATACATGGCCACTTCATAGATGCATTCTTAACACAATTAAAATAAGTAGCATATTTCATCCACTGCAAGTACCACCAGGAAATAGACTTTATATACAATTGCATCCACTCTAATAGCTGTCTTCTGCTACTAATAGCGTTAAAGAGGCAGGAAAGTATAGTAGTTAGAAGTATGGATTCTGAAACCAGGATACTCGGAATTGGATTCCAGTTTGCACTTAAATGTGTGACTTTGAGAAAGTTATTTAACCTCTCTGCTTCCATTTTTTTTCATGAAAAAGTTTTTACTAGTGTAAAAACTTAACATGTAAGCACTTAGAACAGAGCCTGACACATGACTGTGGCTGAGTTTTCTATTTTAGCTCCCTGATAAAAATTTTTGTGATACTTATACTTGGTGAATTGTGCTATGTTTATTTTTTAAAGAAGCATCAAAATCTTTTAGAAAGAGAAAAACATGTAGTAAACATGTAGAAAAATATGTAGTCTCTCCAGAGATTAAATGCTCACTTTTCCTGGGTGTAGAAAAGAGAACCATTTTAAGAGGAAAAGGGAAGCGGACACAGGGATATGAAATAACTGTCCTTTAGGCCAAAGGAAGCATGTTTGCAAGTGGAGGAGGAGACACAGGTAATTTGATTTGGGAGAAAAAAAATTGGGAGTTCCAAAGATAAATGAGTAATAAAGAACAGTTTTAGGATCCAAATAGCAGAGAAACTGGAGATTTCCTCTTCTCTTTACCCATTGGTTATCTATTGCTGCACAACAATATTACTACAAATGCAGTGCTTTTAACAAGACACTTATTATCTCACAGTTTCCATGGGTCAGAAGTCCAGGAACAAGCTGGGTAACTCTTCTGTCTCAGGGTCCCATAGCACTTCAATATGGTGTCAGGCAAGGCTGTGGTCCTAACTGAGGCTCAGTGGAAAATGACCCACTCATGCCCTTGTTGGCAGCATTCAGTTCCTTGTGAGGCTAGATTCAGGGGCTGAGTTTCTTACGGGCAGTTTGTTGGGAGCTCTTCTCCTCGTCCCATGGCTTTCTCCTCATGGCGGCTCACAATATGGCATCTTGCTTCTTCAAAGTCAGCAAATGAGAGAATTTGAGAGTCCTAGCAAGATGGGCCGTGAAGAAAGCTGAGAGCCAAAGAATTGATGCTTTTGAACTGTGGTGTTGGAGAAGACTCTTGAGAGTCCCTTGGACTGCAAGGAGATCCAGCCAGTCCATCCTAAAAGAGATCAGTCCTGGGTGTTCATTTGAGGGACTGATGTTGAAGCTGAAACTCCAATACTTTGACCATCTGATGCAAAGAGCTGACTCATTGGAAAAGTCTCTGATGCTGAGAGGAATTGGGGGCAGGAGGAAAAGGGGACGACAGAGGATGAGATGGCTGGATGTCATCACCGACTCGATGCACATGAGTTTGGGTGAACTCTGGGAGTTCGTGAGGGACAGGGAGGCCTGGCGTGCTGTGATTCAGGGGGTCAGAAAGAGTCAGACACAACTGAGCCACTGAACTGAACTGAACTGAGCAAGATGGGTGGTATAACTTTCTATAAGGTAATCACTTACTCATAATCATGCATGTCCTGTCACCTTTGCCAGACTCTTCTTAGTCAGAAGTCACAGATCCTGATCATACTCAAGGGGAAGAGCCTGAGCTAGGACAGGAATACTGGAAGGCAGGTATCATGTGGGCCACCATAGAATCTGTCTGCCTCAAATTACTAATGCAATTTCTTCTTTCCAACAATTCTAATCACATAAGAATCATATTGCTCTTTCTTTTTGGTCACCAGGAGACCCAAAGCCAGAATTTTGACTCAGCTTTAGTACTTTTGTAAGGCCAAACAGTCTATGATCTGCAGTGTAATTATCTACCTGCCTAATACTGACCTTCCCTATAAAGAAATATTTACTGTTGCCATTAATTTATACTTCTCTCATGCCCTTATTTTTTAATATGTTCCTATAACTGCGGCAAATCCTCTGTAGAATGAGACACAGAATCAATAATTATACCGTAAGGACATTGTTCAAAAGAGTAGCTCAGCTTTGAAAAGTTAGAAGTCACAACGCTGTGTCAGCTTCTCTAGTTTTCTCCATTGTTATCGCAAACATCCCACAGGCGAAACCATGTTCAACACCTCCCTTGATGCCACGACTGCTTTCCCAAATTATAGCATAAGTCATTCTATTCAGTTGCTATATTTAGTACAACACTCACTTCATTAACAGAAATGTCCTTTTCCATTTGACTTCTGTAAGCTCTCTCTTAAAAACCTACACAAAGAAAAATAATGCAAGAAACATAATCACATCAAGGATTAGAATTAGTAAGAGAAGTGTTTCAGTTTATAATACACATTCTAGAAACATGTGTACAAATGATTGCAGAGGGGATGGGGGCAGATGGACACTGTTTTAGAGAAGCATTACTTCGAGTTCCATGAATGAAATATTTTAGAAGACTTTAGCTTAAATTTGATTAACACTAGTATACAACTTGTAAAAGCTTTCTGTGTTAACTTTATCAAGCATATTTTTATCTCATGTTCTTCATGTTTTCATTTGAATGATAGGGCTAAAACACCATAAGAATTAGTATCTTTGAAGTCACCTATATTTTCTGTCAGCTCCTTTCAGCAATTTTTGTTTCCTGAGGAATTATAATGTCATGCAATAAGTAAATGAGAAAAAATTTTAAGTATGCTTTAATATTGTATTTTTCTCACCTTTCTACAAAAATAAGTGCTCTAATTCTTTTCTGCTGTATAACCAGAAGTTTATAACTTTACTCACTCAGAGAATTAAATGATGCTCCTTGATGCTCGGTTCAAGCAATAGCTATGTTTAATAACAGTCTTCTCTGAGGAGATTGGTTGTAGGAGCCGTTTCACCTCACTTTACACAGAGGCAGATTACAGAGGATTTCTATGTTCTCTTTTTTGGTAAACTACAGTTGCTTAGTCATCAGAGCCAAGTTCCTATCACCATAGCTTCCCAGCATGAGGTAAGCATCCCGGGTTACAATAGGGTAAGTCTGGTCCAGCACTCAGCAAAGTTTGCAGAACGTTCTTTGGAGTGCCCCTGTGATTTTTTTTAAAGAGGTAAGAGCTATGTGCATGCTACATTTCCATGTCTTTTAGAGAGGGAAAGGAACACCACAAAGCTGCCTCAGACGGCTGGGGCAGAGTGGAGGGAAGGAAAGGTGGTTTACTATAAACACAGACATGCCTGCTTTGGAAAGTTAATCTTGCTGCCTGTACTTCACATGGGACTATTTGTCAGCAGATTGCTTTCTGTTCATTACAACTCTCATATTCAGGAAGAAGGAGAACTGGCCAAACTAGTGATATAAATGCATTGTATGCCCTACCCTCCCTCTTTGCTATTAATTCTGCCACTGGTGCAAATTTGCATGAATGAATGTCAGTGTGTTTTCTGCCCTGAACATTTCCTGCTGGCTTCAGTTCAGCCCTGCTGACATTTATTACAAATAATAGCTAAATATTCCTGATTTAATAGCTGCAGTGGCCCCACATCTGAAGGTGATGTCTATAATAAAAGCAGACAAGACAAGCTTATAACAAATACTAATCAGATTGTGTTTGCACACATAATGAATAAGCCTCACAGTACACTCAAAAAAAAAAAAAAAAGTAATGGTTGTTTTTTTACACGCAGCTGCTAGAAGTCACAGTTCAAGAACACATTGGTTGCTCTATTCTTTTTCATTTCCCTTCTTCCTCCATCTCCTTAAAGTACCAAAGGCCTCGGCGCACAAGCAAGATTGAATATTATCCCCTTTTTTATCTGGAAAAATGGGACACTAAGCACAGAAGACTGGCTGTGTCCTTTTATTCATCTTTTGTTGCTCCTTCTAAACAAAGGGCATTGTCCCCTGATAAATTCCATTTTCTGCCTCTTATTCAAAGGTAGTTTACACACTAGCTACAGCGATTCTCACACAATGCAGTGACTGGCAAAGATACAAATAACTTTCAAAGTTCTTTCAACCTGTTGACCCAGGTGTCCCTTCTGAAAGATATAAACTAGCATTCCACACCTCTCACAATTGATAAAGGAGACTATAAAACCTGAGATTACAAAGAGAAGACACAGAGTGCCTACTAAAGGCAGGTTTTTAAAACCTTTGGGAATAAAAGATACCTTTCTCTTTACGCAAACTTCATAAGCCTCCATATGAAAATTGAAGAAGGTCAGGATAGCATTGTCTTTTATTTGACATTTAAACACTTAGGAATTTTACTCATTTGCCATTATTGTGAATAATTTTCTGAAAATACAACCTTTTTTTCTATTTTTGTAGCATTCTATCCAGAGTAGATGTTGCAGAAAATTGTAATGGGAGGTGATTACGGTCACAAGAATTTAAAAATACGTCCCACTGAGATATACTACTTGATTGGCAGACATTCCCTGTAGTGCATAAACTATGTGACACTTGGAAGCCAAAGTCTTAAACAATATTCACAGTGATGAATACCAAAAAGATACACTTGCAGTTTAAGCATCGGAGACTCACAGACATAGGCACAAGCCAGCAGGAGAACATCTCTGTTGAAGGACCAGCATCATGCCCTGTTCTACAAAGTCACATTTGAATGTCCCCAGACACAGCTTCTAACCCCCACCCTTCTCTGACCCCTCCAGCAGTCCAGGGGTCAAAAAGGCAGTAAACTCGGCAACTCTACCACTATTGCTTGAGTGTCCAGCAATGGTTCCATTTGCATCAACTTGTGGAATGTCGATTCAACAAAATTTACTGTCTTGATACTCAGAAAGCAATTTAAGCTTCCCACCTCATCATATTGGTTGGCACAGTCTCCCAAACAGAAATTTGTTTGTTCACTGTGATCTTCAAAGACCTAGAAAGCTTGGTGAAGTGTATCCACGTCGGCCAGGAATAGAGACTGTCCTCATTTTACAGCCGGGGACGCTGAAGCCCATGCAGTTGCAGAGACGCCGAGAGTCACCCAGTGAATTAGGACGGAACCTGAATAGCTGTCCCCGTCTGAATCCTGAGTCAGTGCTCCCTACGCGAGACCTGTCTCCACGTTCCCCTGCCTCACCTGCCCTCTCCCAGTTCACGAGAACCAATCACTCTACTTGTTTCATCTATCCTGAACTGAAAAGTGTAATCAGTCATAGCTTCACTGATCAAAACCCCCAATCGTGGGTTTTCTGGATTCTCAGTTTATTAGATCCATTTGGGCCAAACAAATGACCAATGTATTCTTTAGACTCTGAACTATGTGGCCGCGATCACTTGATGGGGCCTGTTTGAGGAGAAACCTTGCTCAGACTGACAAAGACTTTACGTGCATTTCTTCACTGCTCAGTGTGACCTGTCCATGGCCAGCCTTCAGTGGTCAGGCATTCGGGCACAGAGTTGCCTTTCTTCCTATCGCACTTCTCCCTACAGCACTCCTTTTCTCCCATTTTCATCACTAATGATTATACTTCTTTCAGAAAGCCAGTTCACATGCTTAGCACACTGTGATCAGATTCCTCTGTCTTCCACCATTTGCCTTCACATATATTCAGCTTCACCTGAATGTCCATTATATTTCTGGGTACGTCATAAATAAATCTGTTTTAGCATCTGTGCCCTTCCTGTGTTCTGGGCTGGGAATACCATTTCCCTATCCAATTTAGGTCCTGTTCAGATACTACCTCTTCTTTGAGGCTTTTCCTGACTATTCAGCTAGATGTGACATCTCTCACCTCTGAGCACCTAATGCCCTTCTTGTCACTTCCACTTCTGTAGCACTTCTACACTGGCCTATCTGAATTACAGTATGAGCATTAGGCGCTCTAAACCATGTATTTTATAGTTCATCCTTACACGCATAGCACACAGCAGAGGTCCTTCCTTCCTCGTCACTAGGGGGAAAAAAATTACACACACATATATATATACACACAAAATATCTGTTATCCACAAGTGATAGCCATATATTTTAATCCCCTGTACAAAATAGTATCTTCTAGCATACAAACAATGAAAGTAAAAGTCACTCAGTCAAGTCCGACTCTTTGCAACCCCATGGACTATATATTCCAGGGAATTCTCCAGGCCAGAATACTGGAGTGGGTAGCCTTTCCCTTTTCCAGGGGATCTTCCCAACTCAGGGATCAAACCCAGGGCTCCCACATTGCAGGCAGAACTGGGGCCTCCTGCATTGCAGGCAGATTCTTTTTTTTTTTTAATTTATTTATTTTAATTGGAGGTTAATTACTTTACAATATTGTATTGGTTTTGCCATACATCAACATGAATCCACCATGGGTATACAAGTGTTCCCCATCCTGAACCCCTCAACCTCCTCCCTCCCCGTACCATCCCTCTGGGTCATCCCAGTGCACCAGCCCCAAGCATCCTGTATCACACATCGAACCTGGACTGGTGATTCATTTCATATATATTAAACATGTTTCAATGCCATTCTCCCAAATCAACCCACTCTCTCCCTCTCCCACAGAAACCAAAAGACTGTTCTATATATCTGTGTCTGTTTTGCTATCTCGCATACAGGGTTATCATTACCATCTTTCTAAATTCCATATATATGCATTAGTATACTGTATTGGTGTTTTCTTTCTGGCTTACCTCTCTGTATAATAGGCTCCCGTTTCATCCACCTCATTAGAACTAATTCAAATGTATTCTTCTTAATGGCTGAGTAATACTCCATTGTGTATATGTACCACAGCTTTCTTATCCATTCATCTGCTGATGGACATCTAGGTTGCTTCCATGTCCTGGCTGTTATAAACAATGCTGCGATGAACATTAGGGTACACATGTGTCTTTCAGTTCTGGTTTCCTCAGTGTGTATGCCCAGTAGTGGGATTGCTGGGTCATAACGCAGTTCTATTTCCAGTTTTTTAAGGAATCTCCACACTGTTCTCCATAGTGGCTGTACTAGTTTGCATTCCCACCAACAGTGTAAGAGGGTTCCCTTTTCTCCACACCCTCTCCAGAATTTATTGCTTATAGACTTTTGGATCACAGCCATTCTGACTGGCATGAAATGGTACCTCATTGTGGTTTTGGTTTGCATTTATCTGATAATGAGTGATGGTGAGCATCTTTTCATGTGTTTGTTAGCCATCTGTATGTATTCTTTGGAGAAATGTCTGTCTAGTTCTTTGGCCCATTTTTTGATTGGGTCGTTTATTTTTCTGAAATGGAGCTGCAGGAGTTGCTTGTATATTTTTGAGATTAGTCCTTTGTCAGTTGCTTCATTTGCTATTGTTTTCTCCCATTCTGAAGGCTGTCTTTTCACCTTGCTTATAGTTTCCTTTATTTTGCAGAAGCTTTTAATTTTAATTAGGTCCCATTTGTTTATTTTTGCCTTTATTTCCAATATTCTGGGAGATGGGTCACAGAGGATCCTGCTGTGACGTATGTCGGAGAGTGTTTTGCCTCTGTTCTCCTCTAGGAGTTTTATAGTTTCTTATTTTACATTTAGATCTTTAATCCATTTTGAGTTTATTTTTGTGTATGGTGTTAGAAAGTGTTCTAGTTTCATTCTTTTACAAGTGGTTGACCAGTTTTCCCAGCACCACTTGTTAAAGAGATTGTCTTTTCTCCATTGTATATTCTTGCCTCCTTTGTCAAAGATAAGGTGACCCATAGGTACGTGGATTTATCTCTGGGCTTTCTATTTTGTTCCACTGGTCTATATTTCTGTCTTTGTGCCAGTACCATACTGTCTTGATGACTGTGGCTTTGTAGTAGAGCCTGAAGTCAGGCAGGTTGATTCCTCCAGTTCCATTCTTCTTTCTCAAGATTGCTTTGGCTATTCGACATTTTTTGTATTTCCATACAAATTGTAAAATTATTTATTCTAGCTCTGTGAAAAATACCATTGGTAGCTTGATAGGGATTGCATTGAATCTATAGCTTTCATGCATTGGAGAAGGAAATGGCAACCCACTCCAGTGTTCTTGCCTGGAGAATCCCAGGGACAGGGCAGCCTGGTGGGCTGCTGTCTATGTGGTCGCACAGAGTTGGACACATCTGAAGCGACTTAGCAGTAGCAGTAGCATAGATTACTTTGGGTAGTGTACTCAAGTAACGTTGCAGGATATAAAATCAACACACAGAAATCCCTTGCATTCCTATACACTAATGAGAAAATAGAAAGAGAAATTAAGGAAATAATTCCATTCACCATTGCAACAAAAAGAATAAAATACTTAGGAATATATCTACCTAAAGAAACTAAAGACCTATATATAGAAAACTATAAAACACTGGTGAAAGAAATCAAAGAGGACACTAATAAATAGAGAAATATACCATGTTCATGGATCAGAAGAATCAATATAGTGAAAATGAGTATACTACCCAAAGCAATCTACAGATTCAATGCAGATTCTTTACCAACTGAGCTATCAGGGAAGCCCATGCAAACAATACATCTTTGCAATTCTACCTCAAAACTAAAATGAACATGTGCTACTTCAGTGTTCTCAAAGCTATATGAAAACTGAAGAGAAAGCAAAATAATTTTATAGTCTAGCATCCTGTATCTGGCAAAAGTTTAGGCAGGTAATCAAAGAACTGACCCACCTGAGGTGGGAAGGAGGCGGGCAGTTCTAAGAATATAAAACCCAATCTGAATCCAAAAGGCTAGGAACCAGGAGCTGACTTCTCATGACCAAGAGCAGGAGAGGATGGATGTCTCAGCTGAAAGACAGGAAGCAAACTCACACTTCCTCTGCTTTTCTGTTCTCTTGGGGCCCTCAACAGATTAGATGATGCCTGCTCACCTTGGGGAGGGCCATCTGCTTTCTCAGTGCTCTGATTCAAATGCTAGTCTCTTCCAGAAACACATCCACACACATACCCAGAAGTAATGTTTGCAGTCTGGCACCCCTAGTATTTAATTCCCTTAGTTGCCACATTGTGAGCAGTCACGTGCTCTCAAACAACCCAGGCAGAGTTTATTATTATCCTCATATTTAGCCCAGGTAACACTATTAATTTGGGCCTAAAAAAATGAGCATTTATTTTTAAAGGGCAACACACCTTAGTGGGACAACCACCAAAAGGCCTGTTCTCAAACTTTGATATGCAAATAAATCACAAATAGGGAATGCCTTAAAGTGCAGGTTGTGATTCTGTAAGTCAGGAATGGACCTGAAATTCTGCACCCATGCTATACACCGGCACCAAGTACAAACTCTTGAGTAAGAAAAACCTACACAATAACTAAATCAGAGTCCAAAATACAGTATAGGCATACTTTTAAATTGCAACTTAATGCTTAAATTAATTAATATACATACATAATTTATAGACTGTATAATTTGTTATATTATCTGTAATAACAAGTTATATTATTTCAGACCTCAGAATATATGTTGTTACATTCCCCTTGCCAACATGTAACAAAATTTCTGAAGCCCTTGTTTTCCATATTTATCTCTCGCCTCTGTCTGCTTATATTCTTTTTAATAGGTTCCAAATGAGAAATGCTCACTTCACAGATTTTAATTACCTGAAATCCTTTTTTCCTTATTGATCACTGAAAGCAAAGTAGCTTTTTGAGTTAACCTTTCAAAATGTCCAATTTAATTTATGAATACAATATTTTTTCAGCTCAGTGTGTTTAGAGGATGCATACTGTTTCATACTGCCGTTATAAAAAGACCATTTTAATTACCCACAGAAATGTGCCTGGGATGGAGAATTGCGAGAATTCATGAAGAGAAGTGCCCAACCATTTATTGGAAGAGCACCCGGCACCAACAGAGCAATTGTATCTGTGGTGGATAAAGCATTCTCTCAACTACTGGGAAAATTTGTTTTGACATCACATTAGGATTAAATCAGTTATGCAATATTCCATAATGGCTGCCTTTATTTTGTGTTTTTGAAAACAAAAGCCTGATTTTCTGGATTCCTGCTAACGTCTAAACATTGGCATAGAGCCTGGAGACGTGTCAGTAGGAGGAAGGGGGCTGTTGGTGATGAGGTCATCCTGAGGCATCTGAATCCAGGGCTTCCATTATTCCCAATGTGGTAGCTATTCTGGGAAGCTTCAAGGTCACAAAACCAACAGTGCTTGATTGCAGTCACTTCTCTGATGCCTTCAGCAAGTGTTTGCTCATTTTTCACATTGTCTGGGCTTTGAAATTCACACAGCAACTTTCTCCCCCCAACCCAATCAGAAGGCTTTCATGCAAGCTATTCTGCAAAACACAAAATCAGGGGGAAAGGAAGCTAAATCAAACTCAAATAAAAAGCAGTGATAGAAGGCTTCAACAAAGTCCACACAGGGAATCAAACCTGCTTTCAAACAAAAATATTGACATAGCAATTTAAAATAAATACCAGCTTCATATGCTGAACACTTTATTATTGGCTCACAGGACTACAAATGTAAGAAACACATTCTTCTCTGAAACACTGCCAAAGGCAAACCTCTTAAAACCCAAACATTGTGACATGTTCTTAAGTAGCTTGCCATCATGTCGATGGTTGCATTTGGTATAACATAATGGCTGGATGTTCATTAAGCCCACATTTTGCAATTAAGGTACATATGTTTTGCTTCTCCAAATGTCTGAAAGCCAGGTGGAACAAGTCAATCGCTCTGGTGACATTGAGCATTTCTACAACAATGCAGAATTCTAGCTCAGTATTTTGCATAGTATTCCTATTATATACAAAACGGAATTGCCAATATGCCCTTTTGTGTGAAGCTGTAAAAGCTAAGAAGATCTCAGCAAATAATGGCTATGTCGCTGGTAAGGTAACATGAAGCAGATGTCTACAATTATCCTGTTTAAAAGTTTCATTGTAAAAGACCCCTCAGATAAAGCACCGATGCCGGTAATTGTACATTAACTGGCTTCACGCCTCTGTGAAGGTCTACCACAGCATGGATGACCGTCTGATTTGCAGCCTTTCCAAAGCACAGTGTATGCTAAAAATATTAAGAGTTTCTTGTTCTTTCATTACCTTTTAATCTTTAAGTAATATGCCTATAGAAAAAAACCCAGTAATCCTATCCTGACATTCAGTATTTCTTCACATTTTTTGAAAAGCAAAATAAAAATGATTTCACTATGACTTGGGACTTGTAATATCTAAAGAAAAGAGGCGGAAACAGAGTAAAGAAGCTGACCTAAAGTTAAAATGGTAAGTTTCAGTTCATTGGAACCTTTAAATTGTGAGTACTTGGGCAACCGACATGTTAGGTGTCAAACAGCTAAACAAAATATGGTTTTTACAAATAAATCCCAGCAAGATTAGAGTTGTGTGACCTCCCCCAATCCACCTTACTAGGTAGAGCACAGTAAAACTCTCATTGAGGTGTCAGGAAGAGCTAATTAGCTGAAAGCCTCATCCTGGGTGAAAGGGCAATGGCAAGAACACCAAGGTTGCTTCAAAATTGCTCTTACTGTGTCTACAGGAGAGGGGTTTGGGAAGATTGCATAAAGTGCAAAAGCTCTTTCTGATATTTCTGACAGTTAAAGTACCCTAAATTGGAATGCATTCCTATATAACAGAAAAAGGAAAAAAACAATTTCGAGGGAGTGTTGATGGTCATGAGATGGTTAGTCTTTGCTATAAAAGCCCATGCAATTTGGTGAAGTTTAAAAATAAAAAATAAAAATAAACCTCTGCAAATAATAGATAAGCATGATGCATGAAATCTTCCATGTTTAATCACTCACCACTCACCTTTACCTAGTCTCTCACCCCTAGCTCAGCACATCTTTCACTGTTTCTCTTTTCATGATTTCAGGGAAAGGTTTATCGGCACCTGGTCACTTTCAATTTGGTTTAGACCAAAGAAAGCAAGGACTGAGATGGAGAGGTGTGGACATCTGAGCAATCTATGATCTACTTCCCAGGACAGTTAGGTTGAAAGAGCACTGCAATAGGTGTCTGAGGGTCCTTCAGTTACTAACAGGCATGCTTTTTGGACAAGTCAGTCTTTCTTTAATTTCATTTCCTCATATGTAAAATTAAGAAACATGTCTATATCCAGTTTTGAATCACTATGGTATTACAAGATTCCCACTTCTACCTTTCCTTCAATGTTCTTAAATATGGAAATTCTCCTTTCCTCTTTCATGGTTCATCAACATGACAAGAAGAAATTTAACTACTTACATCTCCCTTCGTACCCTTTATTCAGAAATTTTTATCTAAAAGCTTATGAGTGATATTCAATGAAAAAATAACTTTGGAGTTTCAATAAACCTAGAAAAGTGGAAAGGAAAGGAATAGGATATCTGAAATTGCCAAAAATATCTCAGATCCCCAGAAGGAGATCTATCTCATAATGAGGTCTTCAAAAATGGTTTGGGGAGACTTTGAAAGAGCTGAGAACATCCAAAGTTACTAACCTAGGATTCCAGAGGAATTCATATCAGAACCACACAGGTGAAGTCCTAATTCATGGTATAACCTCTTAACCTATATCTTAAAAAAAAGAATACATAGAGATTTAAAAACAAATATTGAGAGCCTACTGGGTAGAAAGCACTGTCCAACTGCTCAAAGAAAAACAAACACAATATGGACCCTGCCAGCGGGAGATGACTACTCTGTAAAAACAGCAAAAAAAAGAAAAAAAGAAACCCACAACCTCCAGCCCTTGAATTACTTGCATAACACAGACACCCTGAGGCAACTAGTTACAGTGTACAATGAAGGAGGCAAAATAGACTCAGTTAACGAAATCAGCTTACCAAAAGGGCAAAATCGGATAGTATGAGTACAAAACCATCAACCCAGTCCAGACAAAACTCAGACAGCATGGTCAGGGTGTGAAAGCACACCACTGTTTGCTTAGTTTAGCAGGCATTTCACTGAGCCAGGTGTTTGACTGATACTAAGCTTCGTCCAAAAAGTGGGATCCGACTTATTTCACTGCATTTGTTCTAAAGCAATACGACCAAGACCAAACAAATGGGAAAACAAAAATAAAACAAAATGACCAGAATGAACACAGAAATCACATAAAATATAAAGCAAAAGAAAAGTGAGGAAAGGAGAGTGAGAGAGCTGAGTTAGATATCTAAATGTCTTTTTCAGTCTTTAAAAAAAAATCCCTTTGATTATTTCAAATATCAAAAATTAGAAAAAATTGGTTCAGATGATTCAAATACCACAAATAACTCCAGGATTATATATATTTGAAATAATATATTTCAAAGTACATTTATCCAAAGTCCTATTCTAATTATTTCTATTCAAAAATTCTAAGAACTTAAGTGCCAAATTCACTGCCAAGTTTGAAGATGAGTAAGACACTTTTAACAGTTACATGATGAACACATGCTTACTTCCATAAATTGACATTTCTTTCTGTGATCACTTGGATTTTTGTACTAAAAATATTCCAAACATAATGGTGCTTTTCATCCAGTTACATAATTGTATCATATTTTGATACTTTTCTTGAGAAACAAATGAAATTAGATCCGTATACTGGACTGAACATTTCCAACTTATTTTATATTGCATGTTGCAGGTGGTAGGCAAGGAAGAACTGCTCTAAGAAATATAAACTGAAGCAGATCAGATTTGTATTATAATTACGGTTCCAAATTATGGTTCCATGTTTAAAGCTGCTGCTGCTGCTAAGTCGATTTAGTCGTGTTCGACTCTGTGCGACCCCATAGACGGCAGCCCACCAGGCTCCCCCATCCCTAGGATTCTCCAGGCAAGAACACTGGAGTGGGTTGCCATTTCCTTCTCCAATGTTTAAAGCTGAACTACCTCTAAATATCTCTAGATATGCTTGCTCCCTTACATCTCACCCTTACATTTATCTTAACTAAGACTACATAACCGAATTCTAGAAGTTTCTGTAGCAATTTTAAAAGGTTGGAATTGAAATGTTTTGTTTACTGGACACTAAAATAGTACCTCCTATGGGCTTATTAAGAAACAACACCAGTGGGTAAAACTGCAAGATTATTTTAAATTAAACTAAAATCTGATATAGATCAATTATATTAACTGATGCTAACTTGAGTTTCCTATGGCAAAATTTAGCTGCTACTTTTATATGCTGCTTGTACACACTTATTATGTAGCACACAATGTAAAAATATTTTGAGTAATATATAAATCCCAGAACCTTTAGAAGAAATTGTTATGAAAGATAATCAGATTTTCCAAAAGCATCCACTAAAATGTATTTTTACTACCTTACATATAAAATCTTAGCATTGCCTTTACTGCAAAGACACTATATACTAGGCATTCCCAATCATTAAATTTTAGAACTAAAAAATATCTTAGAGACTATAAAGTCCAAGATAGCGAAGACACAACACACGCAAGCTGCCATTCATCTTTCCTAAACCCAAGGCAGACAGCACCAATCAATCTCGGGTTTCACTTCTGCTGCACCTAGGTGTGGTCGCCAATGCTTATCCACACAGCACTCTAGGCTGCCCTTACCAATCGATCACAGCTGGCACAGAAGATGAAATGTGTTTGCTAACTCCACTCTACTCCAGAATGCTCAACATACAGAACGGAAACTGAAGAAATTTTTCCCCATTTTGCTGTTCCATTAGTTCTGCAACAGAGCTAAGATTAAAACAGATTTCAAGGTTTTATAGCGAGAGCTCGTTGCCTTGGAGAACTTTTTAATAGTAAGAGACAGGAGGTTTGAAAGTAGAATATTTTTAATATAAAAATCTCATTGGCTTACTTTCACGGCACTGCAGCTGCTGATTTTCATATACATAAAGTGTTATTTTTTATGCTGTCTCTCTTTGTAAGCCAAAAACACTTCTTAAGAAAAGGCTATTAGTCTCCATCTTAATATATATATATATATATATATATATAAAAATATATATATATATTGAAGAAGTTACAGTTTGTGACAGATTTTGTTCAAGAATTCACGAGGCCAGTCAGAGCTGGGAACAGTTCCTCCTAGCTAGTGTATCTCAGGTTTGTTTTACAACTGAGGAAAAAATTCTGGGGTTGTCCAGCTTCACATGAGGATATCTTACTGGCTACTCTGAGGCCTAACAAAGCTCATTATCCAGCTTTATGCTACATGCACCACTCCATCCTCACCCAAACAGGGAGAATCCCCTTCCAAGGATTGCCAAAAGGGCGACACCTGGGTTCTGGCCCCATTTCCTTCACACATACATCCTTTTCTCCCTCTCCATGATGCCATCCAAACAGAACCCAAATTCAGTCCTTAGAACTTTAAAAACAAATAAGAAACACTCGTCTCCCTTTGGAGAAGGCAATGACACCCCACTCTAGTACTCTTGCCTAGAAAATCCCGTGGATGGAGGAGCCTGGTAGGCTGCGATCCATGGGGTCGCTAAGAGTCAGACACAACTGAGCGACTTCACTTTCACTTTTTTCTTTCATGCATTGGAGAAGGAAATGGTAACCCACTCCAGTGTTCTAGCCTGGAGAATCCCAGGGATGGGGGAGCTTGGTGGGCTGCCATCTATGGGGTCGCACAGAGTCAGACACAACTGAAGTGACCTAGCAGCAGCAGCAGCAGCAGCAGCAGCGTCTCCCTTACCATCCAGCTATCTATCCACTCAGTAAATATTACTCAGTGCCTATTATGAGACAGATGTTGTTCTAGGTACTAGGACTCAGCAGTCAACAAAGCAAAAATCCTGACTCAGTGAATATACAGCATGTCAGGTGTTGATGAGGGCTGAGGGGGGAAAAAAAAGGGAGCCCAGGGGTATCCAGAGCGATGGAGGAGTCTCCTTTATACAGGCTGGTCAGGGAAGACTTTATGGAAAACCCATTCAGCCACATACAAGTTAGATATCCTTCATGAAAGCTGTTTCAAGGTCATCAGGTGGGCTCAAAGACAAATGGGAACAAAGGATACACAGAGTGTAGAGAGCAGCTCTTTCTAGGGGTTTTGCTCTAAAGAAGAGCAAAAAATGGAGGGTAGGGATTTTTTGGAGTTTTATTATTGTAGTTATCTGTTTCTAAGAAAGCAAAAAATAACTTATGTGTTTGCTCATTGGAATTATTTGATAAAAAGCAAAAAAAGAAAAAGTCATAAGGAAGAGAGAGAAAGATTTGCTAGAGCAATGTCCTTGATTAGACCAGAGGACAGGGCCTTAAGAGCCCACGGCAGGAACGTGGTAGGGGAGGAGAAAGAGACAGCTGCCACAGAACAAAACGCACCGCATCCACAGGGAAGGATGAAATGGAGGATTTGTGTGTATAGACACACAGAAGGGTTCAATAATGTGAAGAGAGGAAGACAGAGAAATTCTCTCGATTATTTCTGTGAAATAATACTTTCTGCTGTGAGATAAGAAACAAAGTTATTGCTTAAAATGAGAAGAAAGAAGTGTTGAAGGTTTGAGGAGAAAGACTTCTTTTCTCCTCTGTCTGCTGAACAATCTGAACCAACCACTCCCCTACCCACGTTAACAGAAAAGCATGGGGAACTTTTGACTCTTTGCTAATTATCCACACCACTGCCCCCTTACATAATCAAGAGTTGACAGTATGTTCCAGGGACACTGGCAAATGGTTGGCTTATTACTTTCACCTTGAAGACAGTTTTCAAAAGTCACTTAGCTCACAAATATGTTATGTAGGCTCTCCCCCCATCCCCAACCATTTCCTAATCATAATCTCATCATTTTAGTGTTTTCTCTGACTTCACTCAGGATATAAGCAGCTTTCTAAAACAAAGATCTTCACAAATGCATTCACTGGGGAATCAAAAGAGTGGAAAATTACTCACTGTCCTTTAGTCCTTCCAGCCAATTTTCTTTAAACCTCATCTTTATCTCTTTAGTCCCTTAATCCTTACTTATTTTAAGTTGCAGTCTGATAACTATGCCACAGAACTTTAAAGACTGGAAATACCTCAGAAAATGTAAATTATACCATAACATAAAATCTGTTATACTGAAATGAGTTAAGTATCATATTGAGACATAAATATAAAGCAGTGCACATCTGTGATCTTTTTTCTAACACACAAAGTAAGCATGTTTCTGTTTACCTGGGGAAGAGGAGAGAGAGAGAGCTAGGAGGATTGAGACAGCTGTCCAGGGATATTTCTGGAACCTTTAGACTCACCTTCTCCAACATGCAAAATATATGGTCTAAGTATTCCGACCAGTGTATCCCTGGGGCAGAAATCCATTGTAGTAGCAAGTCACACTTTGTTTAGGGCAAGACAGTCCCCTTACAGGGAGGAATATAAAGATAATTCTGCTGACTTCATCTGCACACTGAGAGCTAGAACTGGATGATCTTAAGACAACCAGAGGGTTCTCTTTCCCTAGCCTTTCTTAGGAAGAGCCTAAAATACCTCTGATTTATTTGGCACTCATTACTGCGAATAACTCAACCTGATTTCCTAAAATCTAACTGACTACTATGCAAAGGGTGGAAGAGAACATTCAGGGGATGGCAGAGTGGAAAGCAAAGGAGGCCCCAAGGCAGAGTTGGCAGGCTTTATGATGTCTGGCAGCAGAATGTGAGGCAAATCTAAAGATCCAGACCGAAAAAGTCAAAAGCAAGCAGAAGGAAACAGAAAGAAAAGGGAAGCTACAAGAAGAGAAAATGAGAAAAGGGAAAAAAGAGGAAAGTGGAATTTAAATAACAGGAAAAAAAAAGTAGCTTAGCTCTCGTGTCCTCACATTAAAAGGTAAAATGTCTAACTGATTCAATAATTAAATGCCAAAAAGCTTAGAAAAATAATATATTTTTTAAATATCTCAATGGGGCATCGCATCTTAAATGTAAAAGGATAAGAAATCACTCCAAAAGACGGACCAATTTACTTAAAGAAAATCTAAAATTTGTAACATCAGGACACACCATAAACTAAAGACAATTCCCCCCCCACCCCCCGCTACATCCTTCTCCTCCTTCTTTCCTTTCCTACAAAATTCTGTCTCAAACTGACAGAGAGGGCCAAGCAAGGTAGTGTCAGAATATGGGTTCACGAGTGCGGCTGAGCCAGGGAGAAGCCGGAGCGTCTGTGGGGACAAGGGCTTGTTCTAGGAAGCGGGGAGGGAACACAGCTGATGGAGAGCCCAGCAAAGCCGCCTGAGCTCAGGGGAAAGAGGCTGTGTCCCAAAGGAGGCTGCATCCTGTCCGTCTGAGCAAGGCAACAGCGCAGCTCATGGTGCTGAAGGGGAGGAGGATTAGGAAGCCGGCCAGAGGAGTGGGAGGGGAGGAGGCAAGAAGGGAGGTAAGTTAGGGAGAAAGGAAGAAAGTAAAGTCGCTCAGCCGTGTCCGACTCTTTGTGACCCCAAGGACTGTAGCCCACCAGGCTCCTCTGTCCATGGGATTTTCCAGGCAAGAATACTGGAGTGGGTTCCCACGTCCTTCTCCAGGGGATCTTCCCAACCCAGGGGTTGAACCCAGGTCTCCCGCTTTGTAGGCAAATGCTTTACCGCCTGAGCCACCAGGGAAGTCCAGGCTATGGAGAGAGAGATCAAGGAAGTCAATACGTGGAGGATAAAAGGAGCCAGGTTTGTCGCTCTGGAGAAAGTGCGAATGGATAAAGGGCAAAGCTCGAGTGGAATGAAACTCGACATGGCACTGGACTTAAACGCCTCGGTGTGAACTTACTGGTTTCATAATGCACAGAAGCTTGTTGAAATGAATGCAAGGGCGGGTGTGGGTCACTCACCTCCCCATCTGCTGAGAGTGCCTGAGGGCGACAGCACCGCCAGCACCCACAGGTACAGCTCACTGAGCCGGTCTTGTTTTCTGGAGTGACTAAAAGACGCAGGCTGAGCCCAACACACCTGCAGTGACTGTGGCTGCGGCTGCTGCTGCCAAGCCGCATCAGCCGTGTCCCACTCTGTGCGACCGCACAGATGGCAGCAGCCCACCAGGCTCCCCGTCCCTGGGATTCTCCAGGCAAGAACACTGGAGTGGGTTGCCATTTCCTTCTCCAATGCATGACAGTGGAAAGTGAAAGTGAAGTCACTCAGTCCTATCCAGCTCTTAGGGTTGTTAAAATGATGGACATTTTCCCGTTCTTTGCTCTCTTTAACAAGTCTCTAATACTTTCATCATGACAAACAAAGAAAACACGTGAGAGAAAAAGGAGGAAGATGAAGGTTCTGTGGCCTTCATGGACCACGTCCCTTTCACAGGCCTCCTTGCCCTTGCCTTCCCTACAGTTGCAGCTAGAAAACAAACAAACAAAGTCCTCTTTTCCAGCTTCTCTGGAGCCAGCTGTGGACATATATTAGGGTTCAGGCCATAACAAAGAGGAGGATGTCTCTAGGGATGTGCCCATGAATCAAACCTATCAGGACCTAGCCTGCTAGCTTTTTTGCTCTCTTGCTTCTTCCCACCTGGAAGACACGTGTTCTTCCAGTAGTTCAGCAGGCATCTCGAGTCCCTGAGTCAAGGCGCATGGGGACAAAGGCATAGACGCCAAAGAGAATGGAGCAGGAAGGAAAGCCCACCTCCCTGAGCTTCTGTGACAGCTCTGGACTCCTCACCCGTCCATTTCTCATTTCATAAAACTGGAAAGACTCATGAGTGTCAACTGCTATTGACAGCAGAACGCATCCCTAATGATACATATATTTAAATAGAGAGGGAAGGAGAATAACAGAGAAAAGCACTGACACTGGGTACAAACAGAAGGCCTGGGCCAAGGCATCACATGACCTTCATGGCTGGGCTCGGAATAGCAATTTTGATGTTGTCATTTCAGGATTGCAAACATACCACGTGCCTACCACCAAACATAGGACAGTTTTCTAAAACCTCTTCTTCCTTGGATTGAGAACTACTTGTCTCCTAAAATACGGCATTTAATTCAATTACACATGCCACTCATCTCTTCAGTTCAGTTCAGTTCAGTCGCTCAGTCGTGTCCGACTCTTTGTGACCCCATGAATCGCAGCACGCCAGGCCTCCCTGTCCATCACCATCTCCCGGAGTTCACTCAGACTCACATCCATCGTGTCCGTGATGCCATCCAGTCATCTCATCCTGGGTCGTCCTCTTCTCCTCCTGCCCCCAATCCCTCCCAGCATCAGAGTATTTTCCAATGAATCAACTCTTCGCATGAGGTGGCCAAAGTACTGGAGTTTCAGCTTCAGCATCATTCCTTCCAAAGAAATCCCAGGGTTGATCTCCTTCAGAATGGACTGGTTGGATCTCCTTGCAGTCCAAGGGACTCTCAAGAGTCTTCTCCAACACCACAGTTCAAAGGCATCAATTCTTCGGCGCTCAGCCTTCTTCACAGTCCAACTCTCACATCCATACATGACCCCAGGAAAAACCATAGCCTTGACTAGAGAGACCTTAGTCGGCAAGGTAATGTCTCTGCTTTTGAATATGCTATCTAGGTTGGTCATAACTTTTCTTCCAAGGAGTAAGCGTCTTTTAATTTCATGGCTGCAGTCACCATCTGCAGTGATTTTGGAGCCCAAAAAAATAAAGTCTGACACTGTTTCCACTGTTTCCCCATCTATTTCCCATGAAGCGATGGGACCGGATGCCATGGTCTTTGTTTTCTGAATGTTGAGCTTTAAGCCAACTTTTTGCTCTCCTCTTTCACCTACAAACACTAATTTTCTGATATCTCTTAACTGCAACTTTGTATCCTAAATTCTATAATATTCCTGAGTCGCAAGGAGTATGTCAAGGCTGTATATTGTCACCCTGCTTATTTAACTTATATGCAGAGTACATCATGAGAAACGCTGGACTGGAAGAAACAAGAAGCTGGAATCAAGATTGCCAGGAGAAATATCAATAACCTCAGATATGCAGATGACACCACCCTTATAGCAGAAAGTGAAGAGGAACTAAAAAGTCTCTTGATGAAAGTAAAAGAGGAGAGTGCTAACAATGTGTATTCAACACAAGGTATAAGAGAAGATATTTGCAATATAGATACTTGGTAAAGGTCTAGTACCCAGAATATACAATGAACTTCTACAAATCAATAAGAAAAACACCAAAACAGAAAACTCAGTAAAAAGGTGTACAAAAAAATGAACATTTACCCAAAGAGAGTATCTAAATTAAAAGAAAATATTTAAAATTATGAAAATATCATATTGAAGAGATACAATTAAAATTATAATCAAATATCACTGCATACTTATTAGGATGACTAAAATTAAAAAGATGGAAAAATTATGTCAAGAACATGAAGCAACTAAAACTCTAATATACTGCTAGTGTGAATATAATTTGCAACACCACTCTGAAAAACTATATCTTTTAAAGCAAAACATATATAAAACTATGACCCGGCAACCTGGCTCTTAGTAAATGCATACATATGTTCATGAAAAAAGTTTTATATCATATCAAAACTCTTTGTAAAAGTCAAAATCTGTAAATTGCCCAAATGCCCATTAAGAGGAAAAAGTATAAACAAAATGTAGTATATTCACATAATGAACACAAGACAAGAAGAATGAATAGTCTACACCTACTCACAGAGAACAGTGTCGACTCTTCCAAACTCAATACTGAGTGCAAAAAGCAAGACTTTTGTGCTATCCTATGGTTCCATGTCGATAAAGTTCAGAAACAGGTGGAACTAATCTGTGCTGTTGGACGTCAGGAGGGCTTACTCTTAGTGGAAGGAGGTAGACATTGGAAAACTGCACAGTGCGGTTTGAGGGCTAATGCTCTATTGTTTGGTATGCTATTAGTTGTTTTCAGTGAAAATTTATCATCTCCATACTTATGTTCACTTTTTTCTATGTATATTTCAATAAACAATTACCAAATTTTAAAAATGAAAATACAATTGGCATGCTTCTTTGTAAATTATCTATATTTAGTATTTTTTAATTTAGGATTTTTTTCTTCTGGGTGGGCTTCCCTGGTGGCTCAGATGGTAAAACAAAATCTGCCTGCAATGCAGGAAACTTGGGTTGAATCCCTGGGTGAGAAAGACCCCTGGAGAAGGGAATGGCAACTCGCTCCGCTATTCTGGCCTAAAGAAATCCATGGGCAGAGGAGCCTGGAGGGCACAGTGCAAGAGGCCGAAAGGGGTCGGACACGACTGGATGACTAACGCTTTCACTTTCTTCTGGCTAGTCAGAAAAAGCTGATATTATAGAGAGAACAGGCTTATATATTGGCCTCTGTACCACTTAGAAACAACCACATATTCCAAGATATCTGTACTCCATTTTGAAGGACATGGGAAGAAATTCCCATTCTTTGCCATGAGATCAAAAGCCATTTAGCAAAGCACACATTTCAACTCTCTTCAGCTTTATTTTCAGATACAGTTATAGGTAGTAATCTATCCATATCAAATATTTGCTATTTACCATTGTCTCATTCCCCCAAATCTCTACTTAGTTCCATTATCTAGAACCTAAGACCTAATGAATACTCAATATTTAACAAAATAATAAAAAGTTGGTATGCAAGTTGATGTTCAGCATTTAGGGCTACTCTGTATAACGATCCCTTACTCATCACGGAAGTTTCTGGTGGCCACTCTCCTTGGGGACCTGGCATACTACAAACTCCAGACAATTTTCTGCAACAAACAGAAAGTATAAACCATGCCCTAAGAGGCTTTACATGCTCAGATGTCAGCAGTTAGGATGACAGTTTAAAAAACTAAGATGAACACAGCTTGGTATGTTACTCTCTAGTCATTATCCACACATTCGGCATACCCCCAAACCTTTACCTCACCACCACCACCACCACACACACACACACACATACCAAATATATTGGGTTTATGTTAAAAAAAAAAAAAAATGTGACTCAGCAGATAAAAGATGGAATAGCCTACTTACAAAGTGTGCACACTCGGGTCAGACAGATCTGAGATCACCCACTGGTTCTACCTTTCTCATCTCAGAATATAAATTCTTCGACTTCAGTAATTTTTGTCTTCTAATTCACTGCTCTATTGTCAGCATCTAGGCTAGACTGTAGCATATGCCTGGCACTTAAAGATTACTGGCTGAGTGAATATGTTAGATTGGCGGCACCCAAAACTGGGCATAGAGCATTTGACATCCCCAAAACAGTGATGTTGAAGTTGCTATGTAATTCAGACTCCTTATGAAGAAAGAACATGTGAAAAAATACAGCTCTGTGTCATCAACAAAATAGAATCCAAACATTGACCACAAACGTCTATACACTGTACAACTATTTGATTAAAAAATGAAATATGCAATAAATTATGTGATCTGATTTTCAGAATAACCATTCCAAATTTACTAAAACTGGAAACAAAAAAAAATTACACTTTTTTTTAACCAGAAACCTTCTCAATTGGAGCAAAAAACAAAGTGAAACTAATTAAAATATTTATCAAGTAATGAATATGCAGAGAGGTGACAAGAGTGTTGGGCTTGGAGTCAGATGGACCTAAATTTTAATCCTACACAACCTAGACAGCATATTAAAAAGAAGAGACATTACTTTGCTGACAAAGGTCCATCTAGTCAAAGCCACAGTTTTTCCAGTAGTCATGTATGGATGTGAGTTGGACTATAAAGAAAGCTGAGTGCCGAAGAATTGATACTTTTGAACTGTAGTCTTGGAGAAGACTCTTGAGAGTCCCTTGGACAGCAAGGAGATACAACCAGTCCATTCTAAAGGAAATCAGTCCTGAATATTCATTGGAAGGACAGGTGCTAAAGCTGAAACTCCAATACTTTGGTCACCTGATGCAAAGAATTGACTCGTTTGAAAAGACCTGGATGTTGGGAAAGACTGAAGGTGGGAAGAGAAGGGGATGACAGCAGGTGAGATGGTTGGAAGGCATTACTGATAAAATGGACATGAGTTTGAGTAAACTCCGGGAGCTGGTGATGGACAGGGAGGCCTGGCATATTGCAGTCCATGGGGTTGCAAAAAGTTGGGCATGACTGAGTGACTGAACTGAACTGAAATTTTAATCCAGCTCTGGTATCTATTAATAGTATTAATGACTGGGAAAGTTTTACCTGCAAAAAGAAGATAATTATATACCTCATGTGGTTTTTATGAGGAATAAAAGAGATAATGCATTAAAGTTTTAGTACACAGGCTGGCAAAACATAGACAAATTCTCAATAAATTTTAGATCTTATTATTAGAGTCCCTTCTTGACAAATATTATGATAGATATTTCACATTTTAATTTTTTTAAATATTTTTAGAGACGATTCAGCAGCACCCATACTTCTAGGAGTTTCTGAACCTGCTGATAGAAAAAAACATCAGAAACTTATTTCACTCATGGGGTCAAACTTGCATATGAGATCATCATCCAATCTTCCTCTATTATGTTGAGCAAAATTATTTTCCCAAAGTGATCCACCTTTAATCCAGCCATAAAGAGTTGCAGTTCCCAATTTTAATTGACAAATCTAATTACTGTGATGAGTTTATTTATAGTCACTATTCAATATCTATTGATAGTTTCTTGACCTTGAAGAATATCATCTAATTAACATGGCAATATGTGTTAATGGATTTTTAAATTACTTCACACTGGATAAAAGGTAAAATGAAAAAGGGAAATTCATTTTCAGAAAGAAGAATCAAAACTGATAAAAACAAGCCTGACACATGGCACTAAATATGGAACATGAAGGATTTCCACAGTATGCATTTGATATTATGGTGTATGGGGGCAAGTTATTTTACAGAAGGGGTGGTACATGTTTGGGAAGTTCTGTCAGAAACATTGTTAATCAACTCTGCCTTAATATAAAAGACTTTTTTTTTAATTTATCTCAGAAAAAAAAAGACTAAACGAAGTGGTAAGCTTGGGGACCTAATTAATTATGAATGATGTCCCTGTAGGAAGAGGAAAACCCCAGGGATGATTGTCCACAGAGGGAGACCAAGTGACGATACAGGAAAAAGACAACCAGGGGGAAAGACTTCAGTAGAAACCAAACCAGCCAACACTGTGACTCCCAGAACTAGGAGAAAATAAACGTTTGCCTGTACAAAACCCATTCTGCGGTATTTTGTTATGACAGCCTCAGCAGGCTAACACAAGGAGCTGTGTGCCGGCAACCGGTACAGGAGATGGCACAGAGTAAGTGTCCAGCTTAGAAAGAAAGAAGGGACAGATGAAGTAAAGGAGGGGGATAAAAGGAAGGGGCTTCTTACAGGTGGAAACCCGCATCCACAGGACCCAGATTCAGAACGTCTAGGCCTTTTCCACTGCAGCGGATGCCGTGACACCTTTCAGTTCCAAAACCTGGAAGGCACTAGGTTCGCACGTGTCTTGCTTAAACTTTCAACCTTTTACGTTTCTTTACCATCCGGCCCCTACAGGACAGTAATTTCATCATCCATGGGGCCCAAATCGACAAGTCTGAAATCAGTAGCTACATTTAGAGAAAAAAGTAAACTAACACCTGTGAAATTCCTATTTTGTTTCTAGCAGTTTATTAAGAAATATTTTCTGTATTGAGAAGAAGTGGGTTAGCCAGGCTACACCTTAAGAATTTGCACAGCTACCACAAATTATTCTGCTCTGATATCTAATCTTTTTAAAATAAGGGGCTTTCCTGGTGCCTCGGGGATAAAGAATCAGCCCTCCAATGCAGGAGTCACGGGTTCAATCCCTGATCTGGAAAGATCCCACACGCCTACAGAGCAACTAAGCTCGGGTGCCACGACCACTGAGCCTGTGCTCTGGAGCCCAGGAGTCGCAACTACCGAAACGTGCACGCCCCAGAGCCCATGTCCCAAAACAAGAGAAGCCGCCACAGTGAGCAGCCCCGCTCACCACGGCCAGGGAAACCTGTGCGCAGCATGGGCACCCAGCACAGCTGAAAAGGAAACTGCAAATAAAAACAGAGGCGAGAAGGTGTGCGGAGAGGTCTTTAAAGATTTTCTCTTTATTTGGAAATGACCTTTTCTTTCACGACAGAAAATATAAGAAAGGAAATTGTACCTCTGGAATTTAGGAAATACTTGTTTTCTCGGCATAAGACAAATGGGCATGAACCACTGCAGTGAGAACCATCGCTAGTACAGTAAAAGCGTAGCAAAGTTGTTGCAAGAAGGGGGACCCCGTCCAGGGCCCCAAAGTGGACTCTCGTCTGACACTCGGAAATGAAGTGTCCAAGGAGACACATGTACTGACAAAGCAAGAGCTTTTACTGGGAAATGGCGCCCGGTGGAGAGCAGCAGGAGAAGGGAACCCCGGAGAACGGTTCTGCCACGTGGCTCACAGGTTTTATGGTGAAGGGATTAGTTTCCAGGTTGTCTTTAGCCAATCATTCTGACTCAGGGTCCTTCCTGATCGTGCCTGCCTCATTCAGCCAAGATGGACACCAGAGAGAAGGATTCTGGGAAGTGGTCAGACATGTGGTGTCCTTTTGACTTTTCCTGAAGGTTGCTGGTTGGTGGCGGCTAATTAGTTCTGTGTTCCTTACCAGGACCTCCTGTTGTAAAACAACTCATGCAAATGGTTACTATGGTGCCTGGCCAGAGTGGGTGGTTCCAGTCAGTGTGCTTCCCCTAACAAAGTGATGTTCAGTGAGGCTCATTGTATACGAAGATGTTTCACTCAAATGCACTCAAGCACAGTTTTAGAATGGTTCTTTATTATTTGAAAAGAAGCTAGCTAAAAACCTATTTTAAATCATATCTTCTAATACTTTACTTTTTTCCATCAGCAACAAGGGTTGAAGGAGGCACTACAACTAGAGGAGATAACAGAAGACCTTCCCGGGAAATGTGGAAAGCCAGACCTTGACTAGTTGACAATCACATGGACATACTCATCTCTCAGGTCTATCTGGAAGGTAGCCACAGTTCATGGCTTAGTCCTATTGATTCTGTGACCCTGTGGATTCCAGAAGTGCCGGCTTGAAGGACAATATCTCTCCTTTTCTGTTACCTGAATCTTTTGATACAATTATGGCCTACTAATTGATTTATTTTGGCAGTTTTATCAATATTATGTCTGATCCCATCATTTAAAGCCATTGAACAATTTGAAGGGAAAAATAGTATATATACATGTGTATGTATGTATGTATGCATATTTGTATTGTGTGGGTATATCTGAGTATATGTGTGTGCATGTGACTGTGTGCCTTAGAGACATGGGGAAAAGAATAAAAGAAGACTTGACTAGCACTTCCATTAAAACATTCTCAGATTTGTTTATGCAACTCATTCATTTCAACCTCAGAAGCCACCAAACCCATCGCAAACTAGTCAAAAAGTGAGTAATGCTTGTTTGGCTACTGAATCTATTGTTATACAAATTAGCTTAATTTTTTTTTCTCCTTAACCTCCCTACTTCCCTAATATACTTTGATCTACCTATAAAACCCCTAAATATCAAGACCCAAGCAAAATCCTTTTTTTAGTTTTTATCAGAGTGAGCCCTGTGTTATAGTCTACATAATTTATAATCTCAAGTATACAAACTTGGCAGGTAATGTGAGTGATCAGTACAGAAATTCAGTGTAAATACTTGGTATCTGTGTATGTCTCTCATTTTCCTCACACCTAATACAGTCAGGAATATGAGAAATAATCTTCCTCCTAACTCTTCCACAAGGGAAAAAACCTCTAAGCAGGAGGATATACGGCAGCTGGCATACAACATTTCACGTGGGAGATAAAAGGGAGTGGTGGGGACGATGGCAAATTGAAGAAGGACGCGCTTCCAGAGTGAACTGGAGCCACTCAGGGCAGACGCTGCTCCCTCATAAAACTTCGGGTAGAGGATCTACCGCTCTTCCGGATTCACAAGAGAAGACAAACTCTGAATCTGTTTTTAAATACTGGCAATTAACTAACATTTCTTTTAAATACACCGAAACTTTTCTAAACAACATGCAGGCAAAAGAGTATGGTTCAAACATCTAAGGGACAAATTTAGCCCAAGCCATCATTTGCCACCTCTGAAATAGACATTCATAATACATACAGCTTTAGGGCATCTCCTATTACTATCTAAAACAGTAGGACTGTGTAGCACACACACACTCCAGTGCCTAGCTGTCTGGGTTTAAATTCTGTTCCTCCATTAACTTGCGGGATAATTTGGTCAAATGACCTAACCTCTCTGTGCCTCTGTTTCCTTCTTTGTAAAATGCAGATAATAACAGAATTTTTATAAAGATTAAATTAAGTCCTATTAGTACAGAAATTCAGTTCAGTTTGGTCGCTTAGTTGTGTCTGACTCTTTGCAACCCCATGGACTACAGATTTTCATAAACAAAAGCAAAACTGTAGAGCCTTATATACAAATTTAAAATATTTCAGGTTTCATTGTGTAGCACATTGTTTAAGACTGCCTGGTTTTGAACCTAAAGATCAATTACTACTTTGTAGTTTAAAATTGAAACAACACTATGATGGACAGCAGGGAGATAAATCCAATCAATCCTAAAGGAAACCAACCCCGTATGTTCATTGGAAGGACTAATGGTAAAGCTGAAGCTCTAATACTTTTGGCCACCTGATGCGAAGAGCCAACTCTTTGGAAAAGACCCTGATGCTGGGAAAGATTGAAGACAGGAAGAGAAGGGGGAGACAGAGGATGCACAGAAATTAGGATAGCTTAAATCACAGGGTAATTATTCACTATAAATGGCTGTTATTAAATTTCATATTGAATTATAACTTATGGTATTTCTTTGATAACTTCTCCCTCACTAAACTGTAAATGTCTTGAAAGTATCATTTTGTATAATGTGACACTTAACATAGCTTCTTTTTCTAGAAGGACCTTAGTATTCTTTAAGCCCCAAATGTAGTAAAAATCTTAAAAAGACATTTTGAGAGACTGACTGGAAATAAGGTCATGAGACTACCTGTCCTTGCCTTTGTTCTATATATTTAAATCTACTGTAAGGCCAGCACAGTGCACGAGTCCATGTCAATTCATTCTATGATCAGTTATAATGAATGTTTTCCAAGTCACAGACATATAATTTCCTCTTTGATATATTCTATCCAGTCTGCAGTACAACAGACGGGAACTATTTCATGTCCTTTTCTTTTCTCCTTTTGAAAAGGCTAGGAGAGAGTTAGGGTTAGACAGAACAGTAGGGACATGTAGGGCAGACTTGTGTGACTGGAGCCCCTGGGTCTTTCGCACCTGCCTTTACTTAAATTGACAGAGGTTACATCACAAAAACCTGACAGGGGGCTTGTAAAAATGGAGCCATTATTATCCTCATTCTTTTCTTCCACTATAATCCTTGTTCTCTTTGAAAATAAAGAGTAGGTTCTAGAAAGGGAGTGTTACAAAACGGAACCCCCATATTTCGCAGCATGAAATTCAGAATTCTGAGCCCAGTAACACAAATAGAGCTTTACACTACAGACTACGATAATGACTGTACCTCAGAACTCTGGGAGACAGGCGCTAACACAAAGTTAAAGGCATGTCCTGGTCCAATCTAAACTTCTCTCCTCCCCAGATGATATTTTAAAATGTTGAATACAACCATCACAAATCATGTGTCACTAGCATTCAAAAACCTTCTCCTAAGACTTAGTGGTTTGAAAGTAATACAATGGAATGGGGCCAGAGAAAGTGAAAATATGAGAGGGCTTAAAATATACTGACTTTAATACTAAGGTTTTTTCAGAAGAAACTTTTATTGTTAAAACAATAGTCATGAGCCTTGGGCCACCTTGCTGTATTAGTGCTCATAGGCTACATGTGGGTTTATGTGGAAGGGGAGGGGGGAGAGAGAGAATGTGCAAAAGACAGGGTTTTGGAAGAAGCCAAATGAATCAGGAAAGCTTAATGAAGAGTTACACAAACTGTAGATAAACGTCTCTTGAAAATTTGGCTTAAACAATGGTGAAATCTGAAGGAAATTAACCATATCAGAATTTACAGTACTCAATAGTTTCTTCAAATAAATATTCACTGACTGTTTAGTCTGTTCCGGGCACTGGACTTGATTTTGGAGACAACAATGCAAATGAGACATGGTCTCTGCTCTTGAAGAGCCACTGATTTCAATGACTGTACCTGTGTGCTGGGAGTAAGCTCACCCAAAAATGGAGGCAGTGTGGGAGGGAGGGATGAAGAAAGGGCGACAAAGAGAGAGCACGTAATAAAGAAGAATTTAAAGGTCAAGTCAAAGGAGACATCGGGCAGTTAGGAGACAGAAGCGGAGAGCAGAGAGGCTTTATGTGACTTGACTGCGCTCTAACGGACCAGGTGTCTCTAGACAGGCAGAGACTGAAGGCTATCACTTCACAAATCAGTCTCTTGAAATGCTTATTTTGCTTCTTTTCATAAGCTCCAAAGCCCATGCCTGTTAACTTATGGGAAAACAACTCCCTTACACTCTTGCATACTGCCAGGTACATGACAGCAACCGTATCCTTAATATCCTAAAAAATCACCCTTGGTTTGTAAGGAAATGGTAGACAGTACTTTGAAAAATATATCCCAAAGTCATACCATCCAGCTCTCTGATAAACTCTATAGACCCCAAACACAGAAGACAGAAGCCACAGAAGAAGACAGGCCGTAGACTGGAGCCTACAAGAAAAGAAACTAACCCTAGATGATTAAAATTGAAAGAGATTTATTCAAAGGATATTAGATTAATATCAGACTCATTGGAAAAGTTGGGGAAGCAGAGGTGTGAATACACAGCCAAGAATAATCCCTAAAATTAGCCTAATGACTTGATGAACTGGAACACCACAGCTGCCTCATTTACCATGAAATATTTATGTATTATTTGGCCTAAAGAGAAACAACAAAAAACTTGTGAAATTTATTCCTGAAAGATTCAGATCCACTCAAGAACTGTGTGAAGATGTGAAGTAGAGGAGTCTCTATGCTGATTACCCGGCATTAGGAGTTTTCAATGAAACCAAAATCTTGCCCCAAAAAAACAAAGAAGGAAAAAAAAGCCTAGATGGGGAAGAAAAGAGCATTCCTGGAGAAGAAAGCAGAAAGGGAGAATCTACAATGCTGGTACTTTCTCCTCTCCCTTCTCGCCTCTGTGTGAGTTAGTAGACATCTCAAAACAACTCATTATTCAGCTGACTGTGTTTGCTGACCACCAGGACCTGCAAACATTTGGGAATAAGGCAAAGACTGCCCTTTTCAGCTTCCCCCTCAGCAAAGGCTCCTTGGCAAGGCCTCTGAGGCTTTGTCAGGGCTTAGAGGAGCCTGCAGAAATAATCTCGGGCAAGGCGAGGGGGTCACTGAGGGGACCCTCCCAGGGACATCCATTAGGGGTTTTGAGGAAAAAGAGGTGTCACTGTTTTCCACAGACATCTGAAGTCAGGGGGCTGCACAGAGAATGTCCCCTAGGTATCAAAGCCCATCTCAAGTGTCACACCGGAGAGCCAGCTTCAGACACCCACTGCTCCAAATGTCACCAGGCATCCTTGTTAGATCGACAGGAGGCGATGGCCAGTCACAGAGGCGCCCTGAATCCTCACAAGGAGCACGGTGCCCACAGGAGCGACAGGCCCTCACCTAAACCCCAGGCTCCACCAAACGCGGGTGAGCGAAGGTGCAGGACATGCCCCTTCACTGAAAGACACTGACCGTAATAAACACTGAATGTGTCCTGAAAAAACTATCTGCGCAGACTGAGATATTTCTACTGTAAAGATCAAGATTCACTCCTCAGCCTTATCAGTGGGTGGTGGAACAGAAAATAACGTTAACAAGATACTGGGGCGGGGGGGACTGAATACTACATGTTTGTGTGTTGCTGACTTGAGAGTATTCAAGGTATGGCTTTTACAACTATTTGTTGTATCTGAAGGAGCCTAGGAGAGAGGGTATATGAAGGGAACAGAATAAAAAACTGAAGCCCGTCAGCCATCGCTGAATTGAGGAAATTTCATCTAACAGAATTGATTCTATCTGATGCTAGGACACCTTCCAATTTCAACAACAACAAACACAAAGAAAACATTTCTATGGATCCTAAATAAGTGTATTGTTCAGTGCTTTTCCAAGAAAAGAAATTATTATATTTGAACCTTGTTATCGATTCATTCCAGTAGAACTCTTATAGTATTTAAGCCAAACTTTGTTGATTTTTAGCTAAAAAATACTCGTCTTGACTGACAGTGCTGTTTACTCTAACATACCACTAACAATAATTACTTAAATAATAGCAATAATTTATAGTATACAATGTGTCTTTGCTCTGAGAAACTCTTAAACAACTTCACATTTACTGTATTCCTTGTTCACAGGCATCCCTGTGAGGACTGGAAATGAATACAAACTGTATTGATTGTGCTGTATAGAAAAAGACCCACTGAGGTTAAGTACTAGACCAGGTCTGTGGCAGACCCATGATAGACATCTGTAAAGGTAACTACATAAACCAACGTTGGGCTAAACCCAGTTATAACAGACTTGATTAAGGCCCACATCACCGTGACACAGGAACTGGACCTCTCAGCAGAGTCATGAAATCTTATCCCTGGGTAGACCTCAATCTCTCTCTAAAGAATCTTAAATCAGCCCATCAGCCTCTGTCATTTTACTTTTTTCAGGTGGTTAGGGTTGTGGTACCTTTCGGGTCTGCATCAGGCTAGATGTCTTGGCCAAGACAATGGACCCCAGGAGTGTGACTACAAGGCTTGCCTGACAACAAAGTATTTCTTCAACTGAAGGAAACTCTTTTTTTATCACAATATTTGAAGATCACCAAGTTCCCTTAATGTGTGATCAGTGTAAAATTACTGTTAAAGACTACTTTAATTAAAAAGATACTATCGAGTTGATACCTGATCGGCTAATATTCTTGCCTTTTTTATTTGCTCCTACCTGCTCTCATATCTGTATGCATACTTCCCACTTCAGATATTTGTCTTAGGCTAACGGTTTTGATGACTTGGTGCCATTGCCAAGATCTCCTTCAACACGTTTTTTATTCTGGTTTTTGTCCATTATTTATAAAAATCTACACTTTTCAACTCATCTTGTCACTTATTTCTTTAAATATGGAAAATCTTGGCTAAGAGCTCGATTTTCTAAGACAACAGATTATTTGAATACAAATTTTAGCAAGAATTTGAGTATGCTGACAAGCTGATGGAATGGATTTTTCCCCTAATTACAAGTTTTTGAAATTATTTTAGCTCTATTTACTAAAAGAACAAATACTTTTCAATCCTTGCTAAGACAGTCAATGGGCTTTATCTATTGAAAAATGGAGTCGTTTCCCAGGTTTTCCTGAGAGTTTATAAAGTTCCTCTCTACTGACATCTGCCCTCCCTCCACATTGCCATCAGTATAGACTAAGGGGAGGCCTGAGGCCCACGAAGCTGCCTTCTCACACAGTCACACAAGTAGGGGCCAGCAAAAGAGCAATGTGCTATACTCACGAGTTGCAATAATCAGGAATTTCATTGTCTGCAGTGCAGTTATCAACCAGGTCATGTTTGGCAATGTTAAGCAATCAGGAGACAGTGTCAGATTCCAGCTTCCCTACAGGGAGCTGCTTTATCTCCTTATATTATCATTCCTTATGAAATTTCTTCAACATATTCTTCTAAATTATACATAGGGAAGCAGCATACAGGGAAGATTATAGAGTTCCATGTACTAATTCTGGTTCAACCATCAGTCACTGAGAATCAGTTTCCTTAGCCATACAATGGAGGCAATGATATTCACCCTCTCTCTCTAGAAAAGCTTTAAGAATAAAGCAATGCAAAAGTGCTTGCTATACAATAAAGAACCACTGAAACAACTGTATATGTAACACTGATTTTTTTTTTTCAACAAACCAGAGTAGATGTACTCTCTTTTCTCAAGGAGTGAATAGCACTTTTCAAACCCTAATAAATGTCAAGGTTACAAAGGTACAAATATCACTTGTAAAGTTCAGCATAAAGGTAAATAGGGTGGCTTATTAGCATCCACAAGAACTGCAAGTAATTTGAACCTCATAAATATCCTGAAAATATCCATAAGAAAATAGCTCATCATGTGGAAACAAAAGTCTCTTTTAATGTCATACTCTACTGGTTTCTTGGGCATGCTGCTAGTTTACCCTTTTCACTGTTTTATGATGCCACTATCTTCAGCAATAGAGTCTATCTAGTACACAAGTGAGCTTTGAAGTCAGACAGCCTATATTCAAAGCCCTTCTCCCCACATATTTCTTCTGTGACTTTGGGCAAAGTACATAACCTCTCCATGCCGCAATTTCTTAAACTGTAAGATAGAAAAGGTCAATGCCTGCTGCATAATAAATGCAGATTAAATGAAATAGCGAACATGAAACACTTAGCACAGTATCTGATATACAGTAACATGACACAATGTGCAGGGTCCAGCCCCAGTGGATCCAGGGTAATTCGAAGCAGGGACGGAGTAAGCGTCCTAGGAATTAATTGCTTAATTAAAGATATAGAGGGAGATTAGAAAGAAATAGTATAGTAGGAAAATTAGTGGAGAAAAAGAGGCTGAATAACTTGGTTTATGTGGGATACCAATAAAGCTTCAAGACAAGAAGCTTGCACCACCTATGTAGGCCACCGGCGCCCACTTGAATATCAGAGGGTGCCCCGCCTTGGGCTCCGTCTCACATGGAACTTAGATGCCAGGGCAAAATTAGCAGGCTTGGTGAGCACCCACGCTCCAGATGGGAATTCAGCCAGAAAACCGGAGAACAAGAATGAACGACACGGGGGAATCAGTCTTTCCAGAAACTGATCCAATTTCTTTATTCTCAGGTTTGCTTATATACCTTCTGTTACACATAGAGACAAATGGAAATTTTAAAGTCACGTGGGGGTCAGCAGTCCTGACCTTTATCAAAATCAGGTGCTTCATATCAGTTCAGTCACTCAGTCGTGTCCGACTCTTTGCGACCCCATGAATCGCAGCAAGCCAGGCCTCCCTGTCCATCACCAATTCCCGGAGTTCACTCAGACTTGCGTCCATCAAGTCAGTGATGCCATCCAGCCATCTCATCCTCTGTCGTCCCCTTCTCCTCATGCCCCCAATCCCTCCCAGCATCAGAGTCTTTTCCAATGAGTCAACACTTCACATGAGGTGGCCAAAGTACTGGAGTTTCAGCTTGAGCATCATTCCTTCCAAAGAAATCCCAGGGATGATTTCCTTCAGAATGGACTGGTTGGATCTCCTTGCTTCATATAAATGTATGAAGGTCTTAGGGGTTTTACATCATCTTCTGGCCATGAAGCCGGCTGACACTGTATGATCCTTTCTTTCTGATAATGGTCAGTCAACCAAAAAACTTATTTTCCAGGGGTGATTTGTCTTAAACCAGGCACCACCCTCCGAAGCTACCAGATAAAGTTGCATTCCTATAGGGTAAGGGTGTAGTGGGTTACAATTAAGAAAGGAATTTACTTAGCCTAAGGTTAACATGATTAACCTTAAAGGTTAATACTTATTTCTTCTATATGCTAGTTATATTCATTATAAGGGCAGGGAATATGGAGACTTAGCAGCAAATATTGGCCCAACAAATGAAAAACCCTTCACCAATATAATTCCTAATCAACCCACTATACTAATAATTTCTAACTTCCTAAAAGAATCTGCCTTTAGTAAGTCTAAAATATCTCATGCCTCTCACGGTTGGGAGGCTGTAAACAATCACATGTGGCCAGACGAACCTGTACAGGCAGGCTAGATAACCTTCAGAGGAGTTCATAAGTTGAAACACTCTTGTCATGCCCGGGAATTTTTATTAACTGGAGCTGGAGGTTAACTTCTTCTCTGAGAGAGGTGATGGGGGAGAGCCCCCTGTAAAGTCAGAGGTGTAGGTGAGAGCAGAAAACAGTAAAGTAGGCACTCTGGTTTTGGGGGTAGATGCTCAGGAACAGGGGGTTTTCCTGAGGCTTGATCCTGCCTTTGCATATGCCGAAGCCTCCTTCCTCATGACCTTTGCCATGGGCAGAGTTCCTCATGCTGGCTCCCGGCAACAATGTTAGTTATCAATATTGTTATTATACTGCTGCTGCTCAGTTGCTCAGTCATGTCCGACTCTGAGACCCCATGGACTGGAGTTCTCCAGGCTCCTCTGCCCATGGAATTTTTCAGGCAAGAATACCAGAGTGGGCTGCATTCTCTCTTCCAGGGTATCTTCCCAACCCAGGGTTTGAACTCACATCTCCAGCATTGCAGGAGAATTCTTTACCACTGAGCCATCAGGGAAGCCCAACAATCCTTATGATGGCTAATATTTATGATCTATTATTAGAACATATCTGAACATTAGGAATCTTCATAATCACTTTAATACTGAATGACCTAGTATATAAAAGCATGAGCGGTTCTGGAAGGGAGCAAGAAGTTTCAGTGCAGGCAAATGTAAACAGGACAATTTCTCACCACTAGTTTGCTTTGAATAGGCATAAGCTAGTTACAATCATTTCCTGAGTGTCTTTTTTCCCTCTCTCTCAGTTGTCAATTAAATCATCCAGTGTGGCAGAATTCTCAGAAAGTTCCACGCTCTAAGCAGGATTTTGAGGTGCTCAACCACACACACACACACACACACACACACACACACACACAAAAGGTATAAGAAGATATGTAACATAGGTAAATAAAGGTATAAGTATATAAAATAAAGGTATAAGATATATAAAATAAAGGTACAAGGTAAATAAAGTTTAAGTTAGTTAGAAGTTGGAAACACATTAACAATTAACATGACAAGTCACACAAGGCTTTTGAGCATAATGCCTACATTCTAAGTTACAAGTAACAACACAGGCAAAAGATAGCATCCACTTTTCATGATTTATAGATTTATGTGAAAACCCGGTATCTCCTCCTAGGGACACTACTCCCACACATATAAACACACGTGGGGTGGAGATCATAAACAACTAGTATGAATGGAGATTAGAATCCTGCCTCTTCTTCCAAAAATTAAAAGGAACAAACACTGTTTCATAAATATTCAAGCCCAGAAAAAGTACATATTTGAGAAAAAATAACGTGTATGTTTATCACTAAAATAGTCATAGAAAAGTTGGTAGGAGGCATATTTCAACAATTCAGAACTGCTCTCAGTCCCTGAAAAATTATTTACTCTTTTGAATTTGGAACCCTCCCACTTGCTGCTCCCTCTACCTACAATATTTGTCCATCCTCAACCAAGTCCTATTTTTACTGGGTTAACTTCTCTTCATTCTTTACTTCTCAGCTGAAATGTCTCTTCTAATGGCAAAACTTCTCAGACAGTACATGTGAAGATGAACTGCCCTTGCTAAGTACCCACAGGCCCTGTATCTGTATTTCACCTCAGATGTGCATTTTCATAGTATATCTTACCCCTCATTTATTTATATCCCCAACTAGACAGTAAGCTCAAGGAAAGCAGGAGTTGTGTGCACACTATTATCGCTGCATCCTAAGCACTTAACACATGCCTGATACTCTGTAGGTTCCTGTTTAACATTTGCTGAAAAATGTTCAATGCTCTCAAATTCGAACATCACTTCCAAATTGCATCTAAGCAAATACAGCTATTATGTGCTTTGTAAATAACTTCATTGTTTGCTTTTACAAATAAATATATAATATGCCATGCTGTGTGGTATAGTCTCCATTATGGTTTTATATTTTTCAACACCAACAACCAAGAATCTTTTCAGTAAATACTTAAAAATAAGCAATCAGACTTAGCTTCATTTTTCTTTGCCAGAAAATAAGCTGAAAGGACTCTCAAGGGCACTTCAGCCATTTTTGCCTTCTCAGATACCAAGGGATACATTTACTCCAGGCTTTAGTCAGAAAACGCATGATGCAAAGGAAGGATGAATGGGTCAGGAGGCAGACAAAAGGCCTGACCTGTCTTTCTCGTCTTAGCAAACTGTGTAAACAGAAAGTCATTTAACTTTTCCAGCTGTCTCACGTGTCGTAGAATGATAAGACCGACTCAGGCAGTTTCTAAAAGGGAAACATCTATATGACATTAAAACAGAAAGAATACAGTCAACTATGCAAAAACTTGTCAAGAATCCAGTTGCTGGAATCTGGGTTAAAACCAAGGAAACTGAGGAGGAAACAATACAACCGAGGAGGAAGAGGTCTGAGCAACGGGATCTCCAGCAGAACAGGATGGGGAAGCTCACCTGGGTCCTCACCAGAGCAATGCACGGAGCAGCAGGAGATCCAGTGACGAGGCCTGCCTGCAGGGATACTGACACCCCCGGGTGGTCAGTCTCATCCCCGATTTGTCTGATGCTGCCTAAGCTCTCATTCATCCACTCAGGTCTAGTGTTAAGAGATTATGTTGATTTGTTAATTATAATCAAGGCTTAATAGATAAAAATTTGGACTCTAGAAACACACATGCATGCTAATTAATAAGGAAGTTCACGATACTATTGGTTAACGGGCAGCAATGACCGCTTCAGGCCCCCAGAGTTCTGCTGGACGGATTACTAGTTCTTTCAGTGCACAAAGCTGAATTCTGCATGAAACCAGATCTGCATGATCTTAGCTTATAATATTATTATGCCAAGATTCTTTCCTCATTTTCGCTTGCTTTTTTGATGGGTTATTATAATGTAAAACAGAAAGGAACATAAAGAACAGATTTTTTCTTGATGATTGCTTTGGACTAGTTTTCCCAGCAACTACTAACACAGATATTTTCCTGTTCAGTGATATTCCATGATAAATGTGAGGATTCTCATGTATAGATGGGGGTAACGATGTGAGTTAGGAGACAAAAATGGACCATCTGGCCCTCTCCTCAGAGAATCATCAGCGATGTTGGAGTGCCCTTAGAGTCCAAAGAAAGTTACTTATTTGGAAGCAATTCTGGAAGGAACGAAACTATAGGAAATTAGGGGATGTGATGTGGGGAACATCTGAATAATATCCCCTCATCGAAAATCTGATTTCAAGCCTGCCACAGAGACTAAAATCTCACCATAGGGTCAGATCTTTGAGTTTTAAGGACTTAATTTCTAGTGAAATTTCAGTCTGATAAAATTTAAATAGTAGTGGAACATATTTTAGGTCATTTCCAGTCATTAATATAATAACAGAAATGAGTATATCAAATGAGTCACTCTTTTAGCAAGATTCTATCGATTCGGGCACCAAACAATAAAATTTAGAATGATAGAGAGATGGAAATAAGGAGGGAAAATAGCTCCAGGATAGAGCTGCCTATTCCAAAGACAAAATCAAGGTAGGAATACCTGAAAGGTGAATAAGAGTTAATGCAGGTAATGAGCACTGAAAAGGGGAAATGTCTACTTCCTAATTTGGGTAATGTCTGAAGAAACACAGCCTTGGCCTTGAAGCCACATTCAATGTATTCATTCATTTAGCAGTTTATTAGGTACTAACACGCTCCAGGCACTGTTCTAGATACTTGGAATGCCAGCATTCACGAGAGTCTCTTAATAGGGAGGCAGTCTACAACTGCAGGAACAGAAGCACGTGCGAAATATCCAGAGGACATCATGGCCAAAGCTGTAAAGCTCTGGTGAGATGGCGGGGAAGTCTTTTCGAAAGAAGTGACATCTATAGAAATGATTAGAAATAAGACAAAACCACACCCACGTATAAGAACCCTCCAGAATTTTCTCTCAATGAAGACTGGACTGGAATTGATCCTCTACTGACCTCCACACGTGTGTCTTTCAGAAGCCTACCGTCTACAGCAATGAGAGTGATGGTGTCTGGACAGGAAAGACACTAGAATCTTGAGAGGATATGAGATCTCTGAGGGCTTTAAAAGAAAAAAAGAAGTAAGTTAAAGCAAAATCCAATGAAGTTTTATGATTCCAAAGTTACCAGTATCCTAATGTTATCTTTGAGGATAATATTCTTCAGTTTTACAGGCTTTTCGGTTGTATAAAGTTGAACAAAACTATATTCTGGAATGTCCAACTTAATAAGGATGAAGACATATACAATAGTATGATAATGAAGGAAGTCCTTCCTTAGAGTATTTGGTAGTATTCCCTAAAAAATGTACCTCTGAATCCAAAGTCTCCAAACGTTTACCTCTTTTTCATTTTTCAAGACACTTTCCTCTAAGTCAGATGATCTGTGGACCCTAATTTATAAATAAGATAAAAGCAACACTTTAATAATATCGTAGCCTGAATTTAGGCACAAATGTTTTTTACTATTTATTATAGAATGATTTGGCTAGTGGTGTGATTTGCAATGATTATTTTGCACATGAATCTCCCAGCCCTTAAATGCCAGGCCTCTCTCAGAAAGAAGCTTTAGAAAGGAAATGGCTCTGTTTTGGAGGAGAGGCGGTCCAGAGAAAGCTACGGAAGCACAGACAAAGGGCACAAGGTCCCCTAGGGACCTGCCGTAACCAAAGCGACAGTTCCACAAAGGAAATAGGGGAGATATCAATAGCAAACTCTTCAAACAAACTGAAGTACCTGGGGAGGAAACCGGAAGGTGGAACAGGGTTCAGCTGTTCCAAGGAAGCTGACCCTATACAACTGCGCAGTTTGGGGCCGACTTGAGGAGAATGTGTGGGGTGGACAAGCGCGCGTGCCAACCGTCAGCCTATCGCTTCTCGGCTAGAAACCCCGCTTCCTCCTTCAGGTACTGCATCCGCACTTTACAACGGTTCGCTTTTGCCAGCTTTAAATCCGGGCCCCTGAGAGACCTGCTACTCTGGGATAAGCGGCAGCGTTGACATTCTTCCGCACGTTTCTTTTCTGCGCCCCTGTGGCAGAGAGAAGGCCGGGAACATGCCGGGGCATGGCGGCCCCCACAGCGTTCTCTGAAGCGCTGGCCACCCCGGGCCAGCCTCGGGTTTCTGGGAGGAGACCCCGAGTCCTTCACCCCGTAGGGCACAAGGGCGTTGTGGGCAGTCACGCTCTTCCACCTGAGGTCACCATCTCAGCCTTATGGGGATCTTCCCTAAATTGCTCCCTGACTCACTAACTCTATAATCACAGGGATGGTAGCTATCTTCTGCAATGGCTAACTCTGTTATTCCTTCAAATTTTCTTCCCCTTTTTTATCAAATTAATAATCATTATCTTTTCCCTGCTCAAGATATTACTGTAGATTTTGTCTTCTGACTGGACCTGACTGATAACAAGGTCACACTTAACAGTCAAGAGTCCCAATTTCCTAGTAGCTTTTCTCCACCTCTTAATTCAGAATGTCAAGTTCCTACAGTGTCCAACACTAACACCACCACAACTAGATATTTCTGAGATCCACAAAGAGTCTTATACAGACTCACCAAAAAGCATACTCCCGGTGAGTATACTCAAAGAGTATACTCTCTGGCATTAACCGATGCAGGGAGTATCAAACAGGGAACCACACTTCCCTGGGGGCTGCCACTGGACCTCCAGATAATCAAAGCTCTGGAGAATTCTATGGCAAAGCACAGCAGGAGTTCTGTCTTGTTCCATTTAAGGAAAAGACGCACAAAGTAATGATGCTGGAGTCCTAATGTTTTACACAGATTTTAGGGAAATTGATTTTATGATGGCTTCATTTTCATCCCTCTCCCACTCAGTCTCCATGGGATTTAGACACATGTGCAACAGGAAAACTGAATGAGTGATGGACAACATGTTGAACTTGAGACTGGCTTAGTTCCTCTGCAGCCAAGGTTCACTTTTTACAACAGCTTCATCCTTATTTTCCCCTCAGAACAATTTCTTCTAAGACTGCTCTCAATGCACAGAAAAAGTGCTCACCCCAATAGTTTTCCAGACCAATTACATTACATCTGCATTTTACTTAGAACCTCTCCATACTTGTAAAAATGTACACAGATATGGAATAGAATGGCTTAATAGTTCAATATAATTTGAATATAACATAAGAGAGGACAGAGAAGAGAGAAAGAGGAAGGAGATAAAGTCATTTAACTAAAAAGGACTTGTTTATGACTTCTACAACTCACAGTTATTTATTATTTATAAATAATATAAATAGGAAGCCATTTGTATTATTTATAGATTAATTCAGAGGATAGACTGGGATGAGGAATAAGGGCAGATGAATCTAAAAGCAGAGAATCCCTTATCTCTCACCTGTCTTTCTAAAGGACAGAGACTATCAACAGAATCTAGGCTAATATTGACAAAATACATTAAATTTATTTTAGAAAAAATGTCCTCTAACACAAAACAAGATAGAGAAAGTCATCCTTTTCACTTAATCTGATTTTTAAAACATAACATTGAACGTAATCTCTATTCTGGCAAAGAACAATGAGTTTGATTTTCAATAGATGCAATCCATGACTTTCTCATCAATTTGTAAGAAAAATGACTATAACCTTCTAAAGATGATATATGAGAATTCAATACACAAAAATATAAAAATAGGAAGCTGTTGTTAAATATAAATGGATGAATTATTTCTGGGATGAAGCTGAAATAATCTTTCTATATATGTCAGTTCAGTGTATTTTCTAAGATGCATTTATATAACTGATACCTTTTTTCTAACAGTCACATCACTTTAATTCTTAAGTGTAGATCACTGTCCCTATTTAATGAAAAAACTCATTCATCTTATGTGTATTTAAACATTTGTACAACTAAAAAAGCAAAAGCATACCCTAGTTGGTTTGTTTATGTGAATATTTTTAAAATATACATTGTTAAGGAACAAAAGAGATCTTCATTTACTCAGGTGCAGTGTAATATTAGTAGATTGCACCCAGGATAAAATAGAAAATTCACAATCTCTTGTTGTAAAGATATACTTCTGAGCCTCTATGTAAGAAAACTATGAATTTGAGGTAATTATTCATAAGGCAAAAACATAGCTTACCTACTTGTGGAGCTGAAAAGGTTCAAAAGATTTGTAACTACCTCTTCCTAACTTCTCAGGTGACTGTGGTCCTGGAACTGAATTATGATCCTTGCCTGTTTTCTATTCTACAACCAAAGGGTTAATAAACTCTATCCTTTAACCACGCCCCCGAACAGATAGAGAAAAGAATGGCTTTATCAGAAAGAATGTTACAGGAAGAGGAAGAAAACAGGTACCTGAATTGTCTATTTCATGAATACAGTCCACCCTCCAAATCCTTGGATTCCACATCCTTGGATTCAACCACCTGCAGATTCAACCAATTACAGATCAAAATGTTACAGAAAAAAGTTCAGAACATTCCAAACAGCAAGATGAATTTGCCACATTCCCCACAACTGCTTATCCATAAGAAACAGTTTATTTACATAGTATTTGCATTATATTAAGTTGTCCAGAGATAATTCTTTAAATCATGTCTACATAACTCAAGCTAAAAAGATCAATATTTTATATGAAGAACTTGAGTATCTGCAGACTTTTGTATCCCAGAGGTCGCAGAACCGTTCTTGAATACTGAGAAACAGCTTCATAAATTTTTGATTTTGCCCTGTCTTAAATTTTTTCTTCAGTTTCTCCCTCTCAATCCCTGTTTCCCCCTCTTTTACCCAATTTCTGGTCATTTGTTTTCGCTACAGTAGAATGTGTGTTGCTGAAACCTTAGAAAATGGTGGTGATAAAATGAGAGTATATTAGTATATTAGTTTTCTGTTTGCTGCCATGACAAATGACCACAAACTGGATACCTTGAAAACACCAGAAATCTGTTCTCCGACAGCTCTGAGTACCAGAAGCGCCGAATCAAAAGTGCCCACGTGGCCACCCTCCTCCAGGCTCGAGGACGGACCGCACACATCGTCTCTTCCAACTCCGGGGGCTATGGGAGCTGCTTGGCCTAAGTATCCATCTCCCCTCCCCATCGTCTGCCCTCAACAGTCCACCTCCAGTGTCGCAGGGCCTCTTTCTTCTGTCTGTCTTCTCGGTGCCATTGGATTTAGGGCCTACCTGGAAAACTGAGGATGACCTCCTTACTTCAACATCCTCAATTTATTTATAGTTGTAAAAACTCATTTTCCAAATAAGATTTGGAAACTACAACAATTTCAGGATATGCAGACTTGCCTTTTTAGAGGTCATCTTTCAATCCACTGCCAATGTCAGAATAAGGAAGTGAAAATAACTGATAGAAATGATGTATTTGTGTGTGACAAACATTATTAAAGTCATTGTTACTTATATAATCGATGGAAATTTGATGAATCTAGAGGAGAAAAAAATAAACATGTACTAAAGAGCTACTATGTACCAGATAAAGTGTGAATCCAGGTTTTCTATAGCCGAAGGATCTATTTTTTTAGAAAACAATATAAAATTATGAATACAAAGGTAGAAGTGAAAATAAGTACATATTAGGAATACGGAAAGGGTTCATAACAAATTACAAAGTTTTTAAAAGCTGACAAATACCAAGAACATAAAATCCAGAGAATAACTTAGCACTTTTGCATTATTAATTACCTCTTCTATATACCTTTTCCCTATATTTTGGTGTTAATTCTATCTGAGATAGAGAACAGCATTTGTTCAGATTTTCTCCTTTGAAATCAAAAACAGGATCCAGATGAACAATGATATCTACCAAAGTCAGGTTTTCACCAGGCAAGTGGGTAGACATGGAGATGATGATGAGGCAGAACCACCCACAGGCCCAGGACCATCACCTACAGCATGATCTGGGCTTCCTCTCCACATCCCTAAAGTAGATGCTGACATTGAAAGGAATCTATGCAAGGGAGAGCCCTGAAACTTAAGCTTTGTGGGTTTCATCTTAAATTCACTTTTTAAATCAGGTACTACATATATTTTGAGAATTACTTTAAAAGTTTAAATGGTTGCTTAAATTAGTTTGAGATATAAGATTACAAATAACACATGATAAATATTATTTCCAAGTTAGGGTTTTGTAAAATTTGAATTACATGTATTCAGTCTAAGAAGATATGATTAGATTTGGCATTAACCAGTGAAATCTTCTACAGAAATAATTAGGATCATCTCCCTTACTAATAAACAACCAAGGGCAAAGTTCATAGCACGACACATAGGAATTTGCATATATGCTTTCAGTACAGCACTAGTTTTATTTAACACTGAATAAACATCAATCAGAATGCCTGTGGACAAAACAAGGAAATGCCCATTTGCAAATAACCTTTTCCCTTTTTCAAAAACAAATGACCTATGTACCATAAATATAATCACACAGTAAGAAGATAAGGATTAAGAATAACAAAATAGCATTTAAAGAACTGTCTTACAGTAGTTCGCTTAAGCACGTAAGGTGCACAATGCAGGTCCTAAGAATAAACTAGTAGAATAAAATCTGTTTTACGGTTAAAAAAAAAAGGAATGGCATTCTAAGATACAGCTGCATAGACTATATGATGAATATTCAACATATGAGAAACTGACAAATTTATCTTCACTCCATCATTAAGCATTTTTGTGACAAGCTGGGTATTCATCGCATTAGGGGTCTTTTTGTGTGTATTCTTTTTGTTTAATGCTTGCTCATGCCCTTTCCTGACATCCTGCAAGACTAGTCTTTTCTTTTCCAAATTTCTGATTGCTCATATTGTTAGAAACTCATACTCAGAGAACTCTTTTCAATGACAGGAAGACAGAACCTTGGTCAAAACTCTTTATTCCATCATCAAAAGCTTGATCTAATAGTTTTTCCCTTGGCCAACAACAACAAAAAAAGGTATCAGAAATAAATGTAAGTTTTTCATTGGCAAATATATATTCTTAATCATATTTGCTCACTAGAATTTCACTTCCTTTATAACTTTCATATTACCCCAATTCAAAGAAAGATAACTCCTTATTTTATATCAAAGCCTACCACTTCAAAGATTTCCACTTCTCAAAGTAAATTACTCTTTTCATACATCTTTTACTGCTATATACAAGACACAGCATTTGATGGGGGGAGGGGGCATACGTCATCCAGTTTTAGATCACTCATTGAAATGACATCCATCTAATAGTTCATTGAGAAAAAAAAAAATCAATGTCCAAAATGAATTCCTAGTGTTAAGCTGGGAAAAAAACAGAGGTAATAGGACTAACCTTTGATCTCTAGAAACCTAGGACACCACCCTCACTAAGAAGTTTGCAGTAAGATTTTTCAGTAAACTCTGGAAGTTTGACAAAACTGTGCACAAGAAGATGTCACAGTTCCTTTCCAAGATTTGACAAGAAAGAATATTGTTCACGTAAAAATAAAATCTAGATGAGCGTACATCAGCAGTAGAACATTAGAGCTGTGGCTCCTTCGGGTGTTATGTATTCAGTGCCTTTAAGTGTTTCACTGTCTCTGAGTTCACAACCAAACATAAATATAGGTTAACACATTTTCAGTAGAGCTTATGTTATCAATAATGGTCCAGCTACTCCCTTCATACTCCCAAGCATCTCAATTATACTGCATACTGAGAGGCATCCTTAAGAATTTATGCAGGCTAACAGTTTTTAAAATCAAATTTAAGTCTGCTTTAGAGTTAGGAGTGAGAAGGCAATGGCACCCCACTCCAGTACTCTTGCCTGGAAAATCCCATGTATGGAGGAGCCTGGTGGGCTACAGTCCATGGGGTTGCTGAGAGTCGGACACGACTGAGCAACTTCACTTTCACTTCTCACTTTCATGCATTGGAGAAGGAAATGGCAACCCACTCCAGTGTTCTTGCCTGGAGAAGCCCAGGGACGGGGGAGCCTGGTGGGCTGCCGTCTATGGGATCACAGAGTCGGACACAACTGAAGTGACTTAGCAGTAGAGTTAGGAGAGCCAAAGGTCTCACTTTCTTGAAATATTTATTCTAGAAGAGATTTTGTTGGACACAAGACAAAATATGTAAATAGGTGGCTACGCTCAAAATTACACTTGCATAGTGTTCATACCAAAGTTAAATAGGAAAATGCCTTGCCTACCAATATAAACAGCAGTAACCGGTAAATAAAATAGATAAATGCCAAAAATGCATGTTTGCCTAAACAAAGATGAGTGTGAAATGGCATGTATTTCTCATAAATATCCAGCAACAAAACAGCCTGTTTCACTGAACACCAAGCAGAATCTACTTACTTTGTTAAAACAAATGTGCCAATCAATGCAAAGTGATTTTTCAAATGATACTGATTTTCCATTAATTATGCACATTCGTAAAAAAGACTGATATAAAAATCTTTCCATTTATATAAAAATGCATGTCAAACACATTTTTGTAAGTATGTCTAATCAGACTTTGATTTTTAAGAATTTAAAGAATGCACAATTGCCTACTGTCCTGAAAGGGGAAAGATTTTTTACCTTAAAATTACTGTTACGATAAGAATTCAACTAACAGTACACTATCAGAAATGGAATGATAAATCCTGGCTCTCTGAGAGTTTCCTAGAAAGCCATTTTTTTAATATTGACTTATTACTGAACAATATTTTTTAAACATTAGGTTATTTTATTAATACAGAGTAAAAATTATTGTACTGTTGAAATCTATCTGATTTATGTCCCTAATGTATTGATTTCTAATTAATTAAGGTTTTACTGACTGAAGTATAAAGTGGGTGCTTGAATCATAACATGCATTTATGCCCCAATTCTAAGGGTTACTCTAGTTTGAAAGTGTGGTTTTAATCATTCAATAATAAGATATTGCTATGATAACAGCTTATCATCAGCAAGCATCTGAGAAATAATTTTGTCAGTGTTCTAGAAATTTAACTGAATACTAGAATCAGAAGAGTCATAGCTCCAACTGGATGTTTTATGCTTTATTTCACTTTACATTCATCCACATACACACATCCTAGTGTCTCTTCCAAACTAAATATATTCTCCGAAGAGAAGAAGGTAGGGAATGTGTCCTAAATGAAACAACGATGAAGGCGAGACGGCTGTTTGGCTAACAATAGTGCTGAAAATTGTGATTCAGATTAGTGAAATGTGCTAGAAATGGGTACCAAACAAGTTTTAAGCCATCTGTTTGGGCCACTTCTTTCCTAGGAAGAGAGCTTCTCTCTCTCTCTCTCTTTTTCTCCCTCTCTCTCTCTCTCTCTCACACATGCATAACAATGTGACTATTATGTATCAAATGCTTGAATATAGGATACATTCAATACTCACAATATATTGATATTTGACCTCCTACTAACACAAGAATTGCATAGAAATAGTCAAATATTTCAACATCACACCTGGCCAACAACATTAAATCTCTGTAATCCTATTAAGAATCAGGAAATAAAGTATTTTATTAAAAAGCTCAAGGAAGCAAAAATAGAGTGTCAAAAGCTACGTACAAACTCTATTTTAAAATATTATTCAGTGACTACTTATTCCAGCTTCAGGTAGAATTCTATTAAAGATCAGTTCAGTTCAGTTCAGTTGCTCAGTCGTGTCTGACTCTTTGCGACCCCATGAATCGCAGCACACCAGGCCTCCCTGTCCATCACCATCTCCCGGAGTTCACTCAGACTCACATCCATCGAGTCAGTGATGCCATCCAGCCATCTCATCCTCGGTCTTCCCCTACTCCTCCTGCCCCCAATCCCTCCCAGCATCAGAGTCTTTTCCAATGAGTCAACTCTTC
>SJYQ01002372.1:889572-919488 GCA_006410935.1 Redunca redunca | reverse complement strand
GCAGATGACACCACCCTTATGGCAGAAAGTGATGAGGAGCTAAAAAGCCTCTTGTTGAAAGTGAAAGAGGAGAGTGAAAAAGTTGGCTTAGAGCTCAACACTCAGAAAACAAAGATCATGGCATCCGGTCCCATCACTTCATGGGAAATAGATGGGGAAACAGTGGAAACAGTGTCAGACTTTATTTTGGGGGGCTCCAAAATCACTGCAGATGGTGACTGCAGCCATGAAATTAAAAGACGCTTACTCCTTGGAAGAAAAGTTATGACCAACCTAGATAGCATATTCAAAAGCAGAGACATGACTTTGCCGACTAAGGTCCGTCTAGTCAAGGCTATGGTTTTTCCTGGGGTCATGTATGGATGTGAGAGTTGGACTGTGAAGAAGGCTGAGAGCTGAAGAATTGATGCGTTTGAACTGTGGTGTTAGAGAAGACTCTTGAGAGTCCCTTGGACTGCAAGGAGATCCAACCAGACCATTCTGAAGGAGATCAATCCTGGTATTTCTTTGGAAGGAATGATGCTAAAGCTGAAGCTCCAGTACTTTGGCCACCTCATGTGAAGAGTTGACTCATTGGAAAAGACTCTGATGCTGGCGGAGATTGGGTGCAGGAGAAGAAGGGGACGACTGGAGTTTCAGCTTTAGCATCATTACTTCCAAAGAAACCCCACGGCTGATCTCCTTCAGAATGGACTGGTTGGATCTCCTTGCAGTCCAAGGAACTCTCAAGAGTCTTCTCCAACAGTTTAATCCCACCAAATCTATATCTTATGGCATGTGAGTTTTAGGCTCCCTAATACCACAGTTTAAAAGTGCCTCCACAAAAGTATAAGCAGTATTCTTTACTCTTCTTCTCCCAAGAATGAAAGAAAAAAAAAGAGAGAATGTAGAAAATCAGGAACTACCATCAGACAGAATGAATACTTCAACCTCAGGTTAATGAAGGAAGAGAAAAAAAGGGCTAACAATCATTAAGTACATGGTGAGAATGAGTTTCCATTCCATGTTAGTCCTTCATATGTGCTTCATTTGACCAATACTCTGACTTTAAGAAGAGAATGAATAGTGTTAAGTACAAAAACTGGTGACAGGACAGTCAAGACCCAGGGGTTTGTGTTTTGGCTCCAACGAGTTCTGTGGCTTGGAACAAGCCAGATGATTATGTCTCATTGAACCACTTGGCTGGGAAAATTAATGTCTCTGCTTTTCTGTGGTGTTTTTAAATTCTGTGGTTCTCTGTTCTGATTTATATGTATCAGGATAAAATCTGTAGGTTTTTTGCTCTCATTTTTCTTACTGTTTTCTGCCCGTATACTCAGAGGTATTCATGGCCAAAGGTGGAGAATGGGATACAGGCCAAAACAAATAATTCAAATGAATTTTCTAAGCACATTGCATAGATACTGGTCTGAAGGTCAAAGCTCTTTTCATTTGCAAGATCCAACCACTTTAAAAGGGATGATGTTTACTAGAATTTAAAAATCTGGCATAGCTTTGCTTAAAAGGAACAAAGAATGACTCAGAACAGAGGTTTAGAGCACTGCTTTTCAAACTGCTGGTCAAGGCCACAAAAAGGTCATGAAATCATTCTCCTGAGTCTAGACTAACATTGAGTTTTTGTTTGTTTTTGCTTTTTCCCCCCTAATGAAATGGAATAGAGTACTCTGCAATTTGTAAGAGTAAGGTAAATGTGTGGTATCTGGGGTTGATAAAGAAATGTGTTACTCACAAAGAGTTTCTATCAAAAATTTTGAAAAATACCATTTTAAATTACAAACTACATTGGGGTGGGAGGAGCAACATGCTTACCTATTGGGTGGAACCTTTGTATGTGCCTATTGGAAAAGACCTTGATGCCGGGAAAGATTGAGGGCAGGGGAGAGGAGAGGTGGGACAACAGAGGATGAGATGGTTTGATGGCATCACTGATGCAATGGGCATGAACTTGGGCAAATGCTGGGAGATAGTGGAGGGACAGGGAGACCTGGCGTGCTGCAGTCCATGGGATTGTGAAGAGCTGGACATGACTTGGCAGCTGAACAACAAAAGCGAAAGAGAGCTTGGAGAAGCTTGGGGGACAGCAGCAACAAGCAACTGTTAAACTGTTGCCCTTGCACCTCGTTTTCTCACTGAGGGCTTGAAACCCAGATAAACAGAGACTTCAGAGGCCACCAAACTTTCATGAGAATACGTGCCAGGAAAAGCTCCACCTCTTGGCAGGAGTTTGGAGAGAGAAAGCCTAGCAGTGTGATGCTGCTGTTGTCCAGAGCTGCTGCTTTGGACAACAGGGCATGTCTAGACATAGAAATAACCTGAAATCCATGTCCACTCCATCACCCCTTCTTGAATTCTTTGGAATACAAAGAGAATCTAAGAACAGTCTCCTGCCCAAGTACAGCACAGAGATAAGGTAAAAATTGAGATATGGCAGCCCTTAAGATGATAAGGAATGTTTGGGGGTCGTGAGGGAGACTTGGAGTACAGAGTAAGCTTTTCAGAATAATCACTGCACTTTGCTGACACTGAGAAAACAGAGGGAAAGTTATTAAACAGCAGTTAACACAAAAGATCATATTCTCTTCCCCCGGTGTCAGGAAGATATGGAAGCATTCAAGAACCTAGAGGATCCTAGATAGGGGAGTAGGAATGAAGCCTTGAAGTCGTCAGAATTGGTTCAGAAGATATGATTTAAACTGGACACCGTCTTGATTTGGCAAGAATGTTTTCCATTATAATGGAAATGAGGGCTTGGAATGCACGTTAAGTTCATTTAAACAGAAATAACAAATCTGAGTTTGCAACACTTTATTCATTGCTTATCCTTCTTACGTTAGATTTTAAATACTTTTTAAACCATAAAAGGGCTTCCCAGGAGGTGCTAGTGGTAAAGAATCTACCTGCCAATGCAGGAGACGCAAGGTTCTTCCCTGGGTCGGGAAGATCCCCTGAAGTAGGAAATGGAACCCCGCTCCAGTATTCTTGCCTGGAAAAGTCCACGGCCAGAGGAGCATGGTGGGCTACAGTCCATGGGGTTGCAAAAGGGTGAGAGACGCCGGAGCAACTAAGCACCTAAAAGCACAAAATATCTTGTTCTTAGTTTTTAAATCACTTTTATTTCTTAGGCCAGTATCTTCCGCAGAATTGCTGTTCAGTGCTTTCATTCTTGTCTGGAGAATTCCATGGGCAGAGGAGACTGGCAGGCTGAAGTCCATGGGGTCGCAGAGTCGGACACGACTAAACAACAAACACTCTCAGTGGTTAGGCCAGTATCTTTCACATAACTTCTACTCAGAAATGCTGGTTTCAGGGTTTCCGAGCCGTTTTACTGGCATAGCATGTATCAAAATCGATATGCACATTGTGTTGGGCTTCCCGGGTGGCTCAGTGTAAAGAATCCACCTGCCAATGCAGGAGATGTAGGTTTGATCCCTAGGTCAGGAAGATCCCCCTGGAGAAGGAAATGGCAACCCACTCCAGTAGCCTGGGAAATCTGGACAGAGGAGCCTGATGGGCTACAGTCCATGGAGTCACAGAAGAATTGCACACAACTTGGTGACTAAACAACAGATTTATATTGTGTACTCAGTAAAGTGGAAGAGGCTGACCTGCCCAAAAGTCTGGGCTCACCACATGCCCCACTGATGTATCTGAAGACTGAGGGACTCATCAATGAGTGCACAGACAGTCATGTCAAAGCACGTGGTCTATTGCATTACTAAATACAATTTGCATAGTGGATTAAACTTGCCTGTGTGATATTTAACATGGTACCATAAATTTATATAATACCACATTTACTCAAGTGGTAACAGTGTTTACACACAAATACTGTTAATGAATGTCTGTGCAATCAAATCTTTCAACATCTTGTAAACATCTGGAAAACTTCTGCTCACAAGTTTCTATAGTGATCCATGTGTATCAGAACATCAGGGTGATAATGCAGTATAGCAGACGAGTACTCAAGAGATTAATTCAGAATTTATGCCAACTATGAACCATTATTTCTTGCCTATTTCATAAATAACCCGCAACACTTCCCTGCTTAGCAATGGCTCCATGAACAAGCCCCTGAACAAGTACACAGAAATGTCAGAGGTCCTGTTGTAATCAGTTACAAAGAGGTTATATAATATTTTTTCTATTGCTTCTAAATGCCATGATGATTTTTCCTGTTTCAAAGTGTGCTTTTATAATTCTAAAAAGCCATATGAGTTATTCTTAAATCTAAAAGTATATTTTACTGAATAACCACATTGATGCTTTTGATCTCTACTGAATAAATAGTGTTCATTTTTAATGATCTACTATTTCTCTAGGAGATAATGAAAATTTTAAAATAATTCTCTTGCTGGAAATCAGGTCAATCAACTACAAATAAGCATACAACATGGAATTTTTGGCTAAACATAATAATAATATTCCATAATAATTTAGATAATAGAATAATTTTCTTTTAGATGTTGCTTTTTCCATGTGCAATGGCAGGAGATAAGATCAAAGAGGGTGTGATTTTCCTGTTATAATACTTGGTCAAGAATCTAGCCATATGGATTTACTGATTTCAACTATGGATATTCAAAACACAGGGAAAAAGAAATTTAATTACTTTTTTGAAGGTGAATCGTTTACCTGAGTCTTAAGTTTAGTACCTTACAAGCATATTAATTTAATGAAGGTATTCCTATTAGTGTCAATGGTCTCTGGACAAAAATAACAAATAACTTACAAGGCCCCATTCCAATACCACCTTCTCCACCAAGCCTTCCCTGATCCTCCAACTCAGCAACTGACCTCTCCCTTTTCTCAACTCCAGCAACAAACAGCATCTGAACCCTGAATAGAACCTATCTGTGTCCTTACAAAATGATTCAAGAAAAAAAGAGCGTTAATCCCCAAGTAGAAGGATACCAAATTATCTTATTCTGTAAAGGTCATGGCCCATATTTAGAGATCTTTTACATCATTTGTATTTTTAAAATCTCTTCCAAAGGAAACCAGAAAGCTGAATATTGTTAGAACTAATGGAAATAACAAAGTGCTTTAGCCATCATGGTTTCAAATCCCTCATTTTAAGGCTTTCAGTTCATGAATATTTTATTTATTAATATATACACCAAAGAAGTAATCTGCATATGCATGTGTGAATTCATAACAAGGAGGCTTGTTCTTTTGTGCAAAGTAGACTTGTATTTTACTTGTCAACATTAAAATGCCCATACTAAACAATAAAGTCATTTGTAATGAAAAGTATACTTCTCCAAAAGCAAAAATGTATTGGCAATGCTTGACAGAATGCTTATAACACTTTAGTAAACACATTAGTTTCACATAAGGTTATTTATTTTCATTTGCTCTCTCTTTTTCAAAACTATGAGTTAAATTTTCATTGCAACCAATGTACAAGGCTGGATAACCCCAGTGAATTAATTATAAAATGCATGTTAAGAGTTTAGCACAGTAGCTAGCTCCCTCTAAGGGCTCAATAAAATATTGCCCTAATACAAATCTTACTTCGGTTGCACACGTCAGAAATCCACTTAGAACAGCCTAAAGGGACAAAAAATAGTTTTCCAAAGGACGTTAGTTTGTTTTATGAAATCCTAAGAATAGCTGGACAACCAAGTTACGGGAAAAACAAGCAAGCATCTGGATCTTGGTGGGGGAACGAGATCAAGAACTTAACGTCATTACAAGCACTTCCTCTCTCCTCACGCTAGTTTCATTCTTTCTGGTCACACACACCTTTCTCAACATACACTGCCATATCAATCAGAAATTCCACTTCTGCATATTTACTCAAGTGACATAAAAACTTAGATCACACAAAAACCTCACCCACAAAATATTACAGCAGGTTTATACATAATTACTAAAAATCAGAAATAACACAAACATCTTCAATGAAAGAATGAAGATGCAGACCATGCTACTGGTACATCCACGTGCTGGAACATCACTCAGTGATTGGCAGTTAAAGAATAAACTATGATAAATGCAACAACATGTGTGCATCTTAAATGTATTTCATTAATGAAAGAACTCAGACACAAAAGACATACTGTACAATTTCTTTTATATGATATTTTTGTAAATACAAAACTATAGAGACAGAAAATAAATCATTGGTTGCCAGGGACTGGGGTGGGGTAAATTTTCAGTTACAAAGGAGATAGAGGAATTTAAAGGAGGAGAGTGCTGAAACTATTTCCATATCTTGACTGTGGTGACATTTACAAGATTTATGCATTTCTTAAAATCCAAAGGACTTTACACTAAAATGGGTAATTTTTTTCTATGTAAATTATATCTAAGAAATTTTTGAAAAAGAAAAGATAAACATGGCTTAGAAAAAAGGAAAGATAAATATTGAATAGATAAAATAAAATACTGAAGATGTTGTCCTAAAACACCAATCCAAGATATAGATCACACGAGTCCCTAAAATAAAAAACCAAACCAAAAGAATGGAACAAATCTAAACACTACTATTCAAGAACACTTCCTTGAATCACAGATTTGAAACTGCATATAAAACCGCACACATGTACTTGACAATTTAAACTAAGAACTACTATCTAAAGTGCATTCTAGTAAAATTACCAAACTTTAAAGGAAAAAAACCCTTGGTGCATTTTTTTTTAATGAATGAAAACATTCATTTTATTCATTTTTTAAATGAATGAAAACATTCATTTTATTCATTTTTTAAATGAATGAAAACATTCATTTTATATGAAAAATAAAATTAGATTATCATCAGGCTTTGATGGCCATGCTTTATGCCAGAAGAAAATGGAATAATATATTTGAGAATCTCACTGACAGAATATGTGAATCAAGGATTTCATATCCAGCAAAACTGACTTTCAAATATAAACAGTATAAGACAAACTATTATCAACCTTAAAGAATTCAGGAATGTTCTCATGAGCACTTCGTTAAGAATCTACCAGGTAAAGAATACTGACAACCAAAATGAGAAATAGCAACATAAGCACTGACAGTGAGCATTGTTTATAATTACATTTAGAACCAAAAGAAATGAATTACTAAGTTAAAAGGAAAATATAGTATGTAATTGTCATATACTCAGACCTTGTAGTTCAACTATCAGAAAATGAGCAAGGAATGAGGATGGCATATGCAAAAATCACACATAAATGTGACCCATAAGCATACTGATAGTCATTGTATTAGTATTGTCATTCTAAGACTACTATATGTATAATTTCTTAATAAAGAAAACAAGAAATTATAGCATAAATCTAATTCTGCAAACCCCCATGTTCTTGAAGAAGGTTAAGTAAAAATCCTGTCATACTTAAATTGATTTGAAAATATCAGTATAAATCCCCAAGATACATTATCTTTGGATATGTATACATTTAAACATATATATTTCTGTATGTTTCACTCTGCCAACATAATTAATTTTATTAAAATGCCTAGGAACAATGACCAGTCCAAGATAAATAAACATCCCTACCATCCAGACTTTAATCCTGAAATTCAATTTTCCACTAAACCATTCAGCTTGATTTCTTAGAAAAAGTGTGATTCTAGGACTGAGACAGGAAATATGCAAGATAAATGCAAAAAGTCTTGTCAGATCAGATAGTAAATACAAAGTAAGCAGTCAAGAACTAGTAGGGTCCTGCCAAAACACTCAGAAGTCAAACGGAAGAGGTTTCCATCGGCCAAAAATGAGGCAACTGAGTTTTAATAAGACAATTCTCCCAACAGATTGAAATATACCAAAATACATTTAAAACTATGAGTCCTTTATAAAGACAGAGGGTCTCTAGAAGATGACTGAAAATCAGCTCACTCTCCTGGAAACTGGTAAATTAAGAAAAATAAGCATATACGATGCTGTTGCTGTTAGGTCGCTTTAGTCGTGTCCGATACTGCCTTCCTTATATGAATTCTACCATTAGGTAAATACCATAAAAGATGGGGAACAGCAACATTTCATAATACTATTCCATCTGATAAATGAAAACAAAATACTAAACTTACATATATCACCAGTTCCCAATTAGCATGAATGGTTGCTAACATTATAATACAAGAGAGGGAGAGATTCTGGCCAGGATGAGGGGACTGAGATAAAACCAGACAGTAGGTGTCTCCTTAATGACAAACCAAGACAACCAATAGGTTTGCCAAGGGATCTAACCCATCAGGTCTTTGGAACCAGCTGCCAACATGAAGAAGTCAGAGGGCCGAGGAATGTGAGCAATAGCATAGCACTAAGTATGAAATTACCAATCCCGAGTGGGAAATCCTGAAGGTTCAAGGAACTAAGCTCTTCAACAAATGAATTCCAAAAAAGAAACAGATATAGAGAGAAACTTTATGCTAAAAGATATAAAGGGCTTCCTTGGTGGCTTTGTGGTAAAGCATCAGCCTGCTAATACAAGAGCCGTGGGTTCAGTTCCTGGCTTGGGAAGATCCCCGGGAGAAGGAAATGTAACCCACTCCAGTATTCTTGCCTAGAAAATCCCATAGACAGAGAGCCTGGTGGTTACAGTCCATGGGGTCACAAAAGTCTCAGATATGATTTAGCAACTAAACAACAACAAAAGATATAAAAGGCACAGCAAATATGTAAACAAGGTGTTAAGACTACAGAGATGCAAAATTGGTAAAGAAGCTCAAAGGAGTGATTAATACAAAAATCAAGGTAGTAAAAGTGGCCCAATATTATTCTTCTTTTCCAAACTTATCTTTACTAGCTTTTTCAAGTTATATTTTGGATCTCTTTATGTACTGCTGCTAGAGTATGAATTAGATATTGCTGTTTGTAGTTATACTTAATAAATTGTCATTAATTAGATGATGACTAGGTTCAGTGAAGTGATTAGGATTAGAATAAGGCAAATGGATGAATTCTAGGATGGTAGGCAAAATCTGTTTCCTAACTCAGGTAGTAGCTAGAAAAGTACTCACATTATATTAATTCACAAAGGCACATATGTGATTTTCTTGTGGTTTTATACCTAGGTGTTTTATTTTAAAACAAAAAAAGCATAATTCATATAGAAGGCTGAGAAAGAGATTCAAAAACTTTTTTTAGAGACAGTAAATATAGAAGAATAGTAAAGATAAGTTTGGGAAATAAAGAATAATACAAGATCACTTTCTACCAGTTATAAATATAAATGTTTGGTAGTTTACAGTAGTCTGGTATTAGGAGAGAAATAAAGACATCAAAGGAAACAAACAGAAAATTCACACTTTTACACTCATATTAGACACATCTAATATGACAAAAGAACTGGCCATCTAATGTATATGATTATACAGTAACTAAACAAATTTCAAATTGATGTAAGATCTAAAACTTAAAAAGAAAACAATAAAGGAGTTATATAAAATATACCTTGCTGCTGCTGCTGCTGCTAAGTCGCTTCAGTCGTGTCCGACTCTGTGTGACCCCATAGATGGCAGCCTACCACGCTCCACCGTCCCTGGGATTCTCCAGGTTGGGGGATTAGCCAAAAAAAAATTCTTCTTAAGATAGTCATAAGATCTAGAAAACAAAAAGAAAAAGAAAATATTGACCTTCTGAATAAATGGGAAAAAAATTTATCTTAAGGACAAAATATAATTTTTAATAGCAGATCAAGATAATGTATTTACAGATTAAATGACTGGCAAAGTATCATTAGCCCTTACATACAAAGAATGTTAATATATCAACAATAGAAAAAAGCCAAAGATCTTGAGTAGGTAATAGGAAAACGTTATATATATATGCATTTATCTATCTTATATAGGAAATGATGTTCAACCTCGCTAGTCATATTAATGCAAATTAAATACCATTCACAGTTTTTAAGCTATTGGATTTTCAAGAAAAACTAATCAATAACAACATTGTCAATTTGTCTCACCCTCTCCGTTGACTTATACACACTATCTTGTGTAAAACAGCCAGCTAGGGGGGAGGAGGTGGGTAACACAGGGAGCTGAGCTTAGCTCACCCTAGAGGGGTGGGGTGAGGGGTGTGAGAGGGAAGCCAAAGAGAGGGGGGAATATATATGTAATCATAGCTGGTTCACATTGTTGTATGGCAGAAGCAATACTGTAATTATCCTCTGATTAAAAATAAATTAAAAAAAATAAACATGATAAGCAACTTTTAATCCTTTCCAACTCAATTTACTGGGTCTTTGCCAACCATGTAGCTATAAAAGAAGACAAGTTACAGTCAAATGAAGAGAAGCAGAGAACAAATAAATAAATTTAAAAATAATAATTCATGTTTGAGAGTATTCAGGTATACGGGCACTGTCAGAAACTTTTCTCCTCCTGGAAAACTTTCAAATGGATATGGCAATTTTTAAACCCACAAGAATCATTGATTTTGTACTTTTCATCTTTTTGTCTTTGTACTGCATTCTGGATGAAATCTTTCATTCAGTCTTCTTAAGATCTAATTAAACTTCATCTATGTTTATCCCACTATTCAGCCCATTTACTGAGCTTCTTTTTATTTTGATGATCTCTAAATGATCAGCTTTTTTCCCCTACCAGCCTGTTACTGCTTCATGGTTGCATTAACTCATTTTATTTCTTTAAGGATATTGTACTTCCTTAAAGTCCTACTTGTTCTTTAATTCTGTTTTTTCTGGTACTATCCATGGAGCCCCATGGGTTTGGTTATCCAAAGTTGTTTGGCGATACTCAGTTCATCTTCTGCTCCAGCTATGCTGCGATGCGAGGCTTCTCCTGTCCACTCACCTTTGCTTCTCTTCTTTCGCAAGAACCAACAATGACAAAATAAACACCCTCAAACATCGTTATATTCTGATACTTTCCCTTTTGAAGGATGGATTCATAGAAATGGGTGAAATATTTTTATTTGTAATTTAATAGACAAAGTCAGATTATGTTACTTGCAAGTTGGAATAGATCACATGCCTACTAAAAATCAGTTAGGTAGACTTATTTCCACATATGATCACCACATTTGCTGACTTCTTCAAGTGAGATTTTGGATTTCTTTAAGAACTGCTGGTACAGTATAAATTAAATATTATCATCTTTGTTGTTCCACTTAAAAGATATTCATTAATTAGGTGAATGAATATGTTCAGCCTCTGGATCCCTATTACACTCTACTTTTCTCCTCAAAGCAATTTTCACCTCAAAACTTACTATGTAAAATACTCATTTATTATATTTACTTTTTAAAATCCATCTTCTTATGATGAAACAAGAACTGGAATCTCTATTTTGTTCATTGATATTTCCTAGAGCCTAGATATTGGTGCATAACAGGCACTCAGTATATAATTGTGAAATGAATTAATGACTGTATGAAATACTCATTGAATATACTAGTTAGAACTTTTAAATATTTTCTTCAAAAACATTTTGCAAAGTACTTATTGTAAAAATATATATGCTTCTTCTAACAAATATTACTGGGCTCCCAAGTGTCTCAGAAGTGTCTGAGAAACCTGTATGCAGGTCCAAGAGCAATAGTTACAAAGGGACATGGAACAACAGACTGGTTCAAAATTGGGAAAAGAGTACATCAAAACTGTGTATTGTCACCTGCTTATTTAACTTATATGCAGAGTACATTGTGAGAAATGCTGGGCTGGACAAAGTACAAGCTGGAATCAAGACTGCCAGGAGAAATATCAATAACCTCAGATATGCAGATGACACCACCCTTATGGCAGAAAGTGAAGAAGAACTAAAGGGCCTCTTGAAAAAAAGTGAAAGAGAAGAGTGAAAAAGTTGGCTTAAAGCTCAACATTCAGAAAACTAAGATCATGCATGTGGTCCCATTACTTCACGGCAAATAGATGGGGAAACAGTGGAAACAATTAGAATTTATTTTCTTGGGCTTCAAAATCACTGAAGATGGTGACTGAAGCCATGAAATTAAAAGACACTTGCTCCTTGGAAGAAAGGTTATGACCAACCTAGACAGGATATTAAAAAGCAGAGACATTACTTTGCTGACAAAGGTCTGTATAGTCAAAGCTATGGTTTTTCCAGTAGTCGTGTATGGATGTGAGAGTTGGACCATAAAGAAGGCTGAGTGTCAAAGAATTGATGCTTTTGAACTGTGGTGTTGGAGAAGACTCTTGGGAGTCCCTTGGACTGCAAAGAGATCAAACCAGTCAATCCTAAAGGAAATCAGTCTTGAATATTCATTGAAGGGACTGATGCTGAGGCTGAAGCTCCAACATTTTGGCCACCTGATGCAAATAGCCAACTCATTGGAAAAGACCCTGACATTGGGAAAGACTGAAGGCAGCAGGAGAAGGGGACCACAGGGGATGAGATGGTTGGATGGCATCACAGACTCAATGGACACGAGTTTGAGCAAGCTCTGGGAGACGGTGATGGACAGGGAGGCCTGGAGTGCTGCAGTCCATGGGTCACAAAGTGTTGGGAACAACTGAGCAGCTGAGAAACAACTATGAAGGGTCTCAGTGCTAAAGTATCTGCCCACCAGTGCAGGAGACACGGAAAACTCGAGTTTGATCTCTGGGTCAATAAGATCTCCTGGAGGAGGAAATGGCAACTCACTCCAGTATTCTTTCCTGGAAAATTCCACGGACAGAGGAGCCTGCTGGGCTGCAGTCCATGGGGTCTCAGAGTCAAACATGAGTGAGCACAAGACACTGCAAAGATATTATTAACTCCTCCAGTCATATACACAGTCCAGCCTGCTGCAAACAGGAAAGCAACACAACAAGATTCCTTCTTGAACTCTGTTAGGAAGTGTAAGACCAGTGGAAACAAGAGAATATGTGCTCATCTGTGATTGGCTTTGGAGTGTGGACCGTGAGGACACTGTCTCAGAGAAAGGCTCCAACTTAGTCATAATCAAGTTATCAATCATATTAGTTGTCCTGGAAGAAATAACAACAAAATAACATTAAGTTGGAGAAAGTAAATATTGCTTATCTTTTGAATTCACTAAACTATACAGTTTTAGATGAACTTGACTTAATAAATACTAACAAGATAGTCTCTACTTTTATGCCGATCTTACAAGCTGTACCTCCTTGTAGCACTTTGTAGTTTTCACTGGAGCCTCATTACAACCCTAAGAGTTAATTAGAATAAATATTACCATCATTTCAAGGATCAGGAAGCAAAATCCTAGAAAAGTTAGGTGACTCCTAGTATCTGAATACATGTTTTTGGACTCATTTCTTTTCTGAAGAAACAAGAAATTAAAGGAAAAGCAAATATTCAGAATCAGAAGTAGATTTCTACTCTGACTCTGTAATTACTATCTGTGGAAACATCAACCAATGAATCACCTACTCTAAGTCTTAATTCAACATCTTTTTATTTGTCATTATGCAGAAAAGGATAAGGAAACAGCCATGCACCAAAGGAAAGCTATTATCCAATTATCTATATATTGAAAATTACTAAGGTTTTTATTTATATTGTTGATTCATGGGGGTTTCTCTGGGACATGACATTGTCCTCCATTCCCCTTCTGTTAGCAAGACGACTCTAAGTCTACGAATTCACTGTTGTATAATTTATCCCTCTGTTGCCCCCACCCAGACTGCTGAAGCTGGGCCAGTCACCTGGCTCTGTACTCTGAAACTGCTAGGAAAGTTCAACTCCATTGTTCTCTTACCTTTCTTCTCTTCAAGTGCATGTGGCTAATGACAGAAATTTCAAGTGCATCTTATTCCACCCATACACCCTACTTCCAGTGCCAAAGCCTTAAATTCTTTGGAGTTGTATGAAAATTAACCTTCATAAAGGACCAATGAGGTCCCAAATTCTTGTCCTTCCTATTTTTCCTCTCTTCTGCCCTTTTTGGCTAATAGGTTCTTTGAGATTCTATTATTCCCCGATAGTTCAGTTGGTAAAGAATCCGCCTGCAATTTAGGAGACCCCAGTTCTATGCCTGGGTCTGGAAGATCCCCCGGAGAAGGGATAAGCTACCCACCCCAGTATTCTTGGGCTTGCCTGTGGCTCAGCTAGTAAAGAGTCTTCCTGCAATGTGGAAGACCTGAGTTTGATCCCTGGGTTGGGACGATCCCCTGGAGAAAGGCTACCCACTCCAGTATTCTGGGCTGGAGAATTCCATGGACTGTATACTCCATGGGGTCAAAAAGAGGCAGAGATGTCTGAGTAAATTTCACTTTCACTTTCATTGCTATAATTCAATATGTATAGTGGTTAAAGATAAGCTCAAGGTTTTACAGAAACAGAGAAGAAGAAGAATTAACTACTCTAAGAGTAGGAATCCCATTAATATAGGCTACAGGAGAAATGAAATCTGCTCTTGCAGCACAAGTCAGAATTAACAGGTGAAGAAGCATATCACAGGTATGAAAATAATATGAGTGATTTCATAGAAGCATGATGCCAAAAGTTTTGTTCAGTTTACAAGCAGTTGAGTATTTCTGGAGCATAAAATGTGCTTGAGTTTTGGACATGTGCATTCAAGGTGCCTGTGGGATGATTTAATAGAAATGTTTATTGGAAAGTTTAGCAGAAAAGTCAAGACTAAGTATTTGGCTACCAATAGGATAGCAAGATGAAAATAAAGGAGAAGAGAGAGCATTGCTATTTTCTGTAGCATGGTCAGGAAGTGCTTCTATTTCCAGTGATTTTTGAGCAGACATCTAAAGTTAGAAGGTGAGTTATTTGAACATCTCGGGATAGAGCTGTCCATGATTATTGTTTTTGTTGTTGTTTAGTTGCTAAGTTCTGTCCAACTCTTTTGCAACCCCATGTACTGTAGCCCACCAGGCTCCTCTGTCCATGGGATTTCCCAGGCAAGAATACTGGAGTGGGTTGCCACATCCTTCTCCAGGGGGTCTTTTTGACCCAGGGATCAAACCTGTGTCTCCTGCATTGGCAGGTGGGTTCTTAACCACTAAGCCGCCAGAGAAGCCCTTTCCATGATTAAGAAAAAGAAATTGCAGAGGCCATGAGTTGAGAGTATGCTTGGAAAACCCCATGGACAGAGGAGCCTGGTGGGCTGTTCTCCATGGGGCCACTAAGAGTCAGACATGACTGAGCGACTTCACTTTCACTTTTCACTTTCATGCATTGGAGAAGGAAATAGCAGCCCACTCCAGTGTTCTTGCCTGGAGAATCCCAGGGACGGGGGAGCCTGGTGGGCTGCCATCTCTGGGTTGCACAGAGATGGACACGACTGAAGCAACTTAGCAGCAGTAGCAGCAGCAGCAGCAGAGCGACTAACACTTTCACTTTGGAGTATCTGAAGAACAAGGGATTAGATCAAAAAGAATCTTAATGGCCATTATACAGACTTCGTTATATGGAATTTTACTCTGAATAATATTGATAGCCAGCAGAAGTTTAGACTGGATAAAGTAAAATGATTGCTGTTTTAACAAACTTACTCTGGCTATTGTCTATGGAATCTACCATGGAATCTGTCTATGGAATCTACTACGGGGCAAGGGACAAAAGTAGACATTGTGGTTTCCTGTAATTGTTTTTTTTTTTAAGGTGGCTGTACCATTAATTCATGAAAGAATGATGGTAGTTTAGAATGGTAATAAGAAGTTGTAGGATTCTGGGTACTTTTTAAAAAGAGCTCCCAGGATCTTCTGAGTTTGAGTATGTGAGAAAGGATAAAATTAAGGCAAAACATAATGAAAAGTCTCGAATAAGAAAGAGCAGTCAGTGACAAAGGAAAACAGGGTAAGAATGATGACGCGGCAGTCCTAAGAGGAAAGATTATAGTGATACTGGATCTAATCCTTGCTATTGAGAAACTCTTGAATAAAACAATTTAATATGGCCCATTTTTACAGTACTTTAAAGTTTTCAAACATTTTCACATAAGATATTCCACTGTATAGCCACTCCATATTAATCAAGTGACCTGTTCAAGTTGAATTTTAATAATTATAAAATTGAGGGTCAGAGAATGAGTGAATTCAAAGATTGCCGAAGATCAAACTATCCAAGTACAGGTCTCTTTACAATGTTCTTTACATTTTCACACATGAATATATTTGTAAACATATATGCAAAACAATGTGAATACTAAACAGTTGAGGGGAAAACCCTAGAGAATATAGGGATTAGTCAGTGACAAAAATATATAGTAAGTACCTAGTGAAGTTTAAAACCAAGGAAGGAACAGAAATATAAGGAAAAAATGAAGGAAGAAGCTTGCATTCAGGAGTCAAACTGACTCTCTGCACCACATGAAGTAGTTAAACAGTACCATCCTCAAACACAGAGCAAAACAGACATTAGTACATGATTACAGATATTTTTCTCCCAGACTTCAGTGGTAGGAAGATCTTCCACTAAAGAAAAAGACTGCAAGGCCTAGGAAAGACACAGAGGTAAATATATACAACCAGTATCCTATATATCAGAGCTAATTACTAATTAGCTAGAATTAATAATTCTAGTAAAGCTGGAAGATTTTTCTACGCCTGTGGAATGTTCCCATTCACATCACTTTCTTTTTCTTCTCTGTTGCATCTATTAATTAAAGTAAAACTTTTACGGGGAGGGAGGTGGGAGGGGGCTTCAGGATGGGGAACAAGTGTACACCCATGGCAGATTCATGTTGATGTATGGCAAAACCAATGCAATATTGTAAAGTAAAAATAAAAATAAATAAAAAAGATAAATAGATAAGAATGATGGCACAAAGCAAAGGAAGTGTACTTGCTTAAAGACAACTTAGAGAAGGTGAATATAACAATATTTTCTAAAACAGTGGGATAAAAATTTCTGTTGGATTTAATGACTTTGAAGTTGTTATTCTTTGCCAAATAAATTTCACTGGAGCGGCAAGGAAGAAATCAGATTGCAATGGATTAGAGGATGAATAGGGCCCAAGGAATGAGAAATAGCACAAATGTTACCATTTCAAAACTCGGCAGAGAGCAAAGAAGAGGACTGGATATTTGGGGTAAAAGATGTAAGCAGTCATGGGACACAATTTAGAAACAGCAAAAATCCAGGGTAATCTCTTTTAAACTAAGGTTTCAAAGAGGACCCAGTAAAAAGGGTCATATCCTCTTTCCAATCAAAAAGATTTAAATGTCATTTTTCCTTGAAACCTAAGTCAAAGAGAGACCCTCAGAAGAACAACTGAGCTCTTCAGCAGTTATCCAAACAGAAGCATAATGAATCCAAGGAAGTCACCAAAGAGTTACCTTAACTGTCTTTTGGAAAAATAATACGTCCATTAACTTTGTATGACCTTTTATTCAGTTGTACTAATACCTGGTTTAGTAACTGCACCTAATAAACCATCTGTTCAGCTTTGGCTTCTGGTAAACAGATAAAAATGTTAAGTTCCACAAAATAAGCATACGTCTTATTTTCACTTATGTAAATGAGACTGAAAGATTAAATGATTAGTTACAGTAGTCTCAATAAGATCTTAATATTTTTCAACTTTTAATCAAGTATGATCTATCATACATAATTGTGCCATACCTCCTAAATGTTCATATACTACTTGTATTTTTAGAATGTTCTTCAATTAAGAACAAACAGAATAAAAGTCATAAAAATTTTTTAATGGAAAGAGTTATAGAGACATCATATCCAAACACCTTCATATTTATAAATGAGGAAACAAACTTAGGAAATACTCTTCCTAAGGCTAAGGTTATATAAATACCAATAGAAACAAGATGAAAATATAGATTCCTGGATTTCAGTCTAGTTTTCTTCCCACTACTACAATCTGTAAAAGCCATCTCTGAAATAAGAACTTGGATATCATCAGCAAAATTAAAAATCTAAAATGTATTGACTCCCTTCCTATATTTGGCTATAGGGATTGTTCATAGCAACTCTAAGAGACAGGTACCAATTTACAGGTGGAGAAATGAAGCATCAAAAACACTGAGCATCTTTTCCAAAGCCACTCAGATAGCAAGTGGTAAAAACAATTCAGGCTAAGCAGCTTTCAAAACGTAGAATAATTTAGAAAGCATTAATTGAAAGGCTACTACCAGTAAGACACTATCTTGGGAGTTGAATAAGATACGAAAGACACAGAGTTTAAAAACCAAGGCATATACCAATAACTGTAATACATAGTAAAATAGGTAAACGGTATTTGTGTGTGAGCTCAGTCATGTCTGGCTCTTTGCAACTTCATGGACTGTAGCTTCCCAGGCTCCTGTGTCCATGGAATTCTCCAGGCAAGAATATTGGAGTTGGTTGCCATTTCATACTCCAAGGGATCTTCCCAACCCAAGGATGAAACCTGCATCTCTTGCACCTCCCACACTGGCAGGCAGAGGATTCTTTACCACTGTGCCATCTGGAAGCCAAAGGGTATTTCAGTCAGTCAGTTCAGTCGCTCAGTCGTGTCCGACTCTTTGCGACCCCATGAATTGCAGCACGCCAGGCCTCCCTGTCCATCACCAACTCCCAGAGTTCACTCAGACTCACATCCATCGAGTCTGTGATGCCGTCCAGCCATCTCATCTCTGTCGTCCCCTTCTCCTCCTGCCCCCAATCCCTCCCAGCATCAGTGTCTTTTCCAATGAGTCAACTCTTCACATGAGGTGGCCAAAGTACTGGAGTTTCAGCTTCAGCATCATTCCCTCCAAAGAAATCCCAGGGCTGACCTCCTTCAGAATGGACTGGTTGGATCTCCTTGCAGTCCAAGGGACTCTCAAGAGTTTTCTCCAACACCACAGTTCAAAAGCATCAATTCTTCAGTGCTCAGCTTTCTTCATAGTTCAACTCTCACATCCATACATGACCACTGGAAAAACCATAGCCTTGACTAGACAGACCTTAGTTGGCAAAGTAATGTCTCTGGTTTTCAATATGCTATCTAAGTTGGTCATAACTTTTCTTCCAAAGGGTATTTAGAGAGGAAACAAAAAAGCCAAGTGCATAGTTCAGTTCAGTTCAGTCGCTCAGTTGTGTCCGACTCTCTGCGACCCTGTGGACTGCAGCACGCCAGGCCTCCCTGTCCATTACCAACTCCCAGAGTTCACTCAAACTCACATCCATCGAGTTGGTGATGCCATCCAACCATCTCATCCTCTGTCATCCCATTCTCCTCCCGCCCCCAATCTTTCCCAGCATCAGGGTCTTTTCCAATGAGTCAGCTCTTCACATGAGGTGGCCAAAGTATTGGAGTTTCATCTTCAGCATCAGTCCTTCCAATGAATATTCAGGACTGATTTGCTTTAGGATGGATTGGTTGGATCTCTGAGGGACTCTCAAGAGTCTTCTCTAACACCACAGTTCAAAAGCATCAATTCCTCAGCACTCAGCTTTCATAGAAGAGACAGCAATTTCAGGGCAGGGGGTGAACATGAAAATATAACCTGTGAGATCTACTTTGAGCCAATCTGCTCCCGGTAGAGCCCAATGGATATAAAAATATTTCCTTTTAATATTTTTATAAGCTTGTCATTCAATTCAACTTTTTTCCAAACCATACGTAACACAGCCACTTCTAGATTTAGTTAGCACTCAAGGCATTTATTTTAATGCCCATGTGCTGAGGGTAAAAAGCATACAGCAAATAAATCAGCTGTGCAAAAGCTCCCTTCATATATCGAGCCATCTTTACAGAAAGTTATTAGAGGCCTCAAAGTCTCCATAAAATAATCCATTTACATTCACTGTCCACTTAAGTGGTGATCTCTAAATTTATAAGTTAGCTACTTGCTGAAATATCATATAACTTGCTGAGTGTTAATTTCTTGGATGACCCTTGTCCTGTAAGAAAAGTGCAAGCAAGAGTCAGAGTAAAGAAATGAATACATCCTATTTCTGGACTCTTAGATATGAACCCAGACCACTCAAAAATCACTGTGTCCCCAATGGAATTTTTTGACAAATGCTTATATTATGATGTACTAAAGATTAGAGAATATACTTACAATTTTTCTTTTAAAATGTAGCTAAATTTTAGCTATATATTCTTCGATTGTTACCAAATATGTTTTATTTTTAAATACCCAACATATAAAATAAACTTCATATGTTCAGAAAAAGTCAATAGAAAAGCCATTGTTTTTCGTTTTTTTTTTTCCATTTGCTGACTATAAACATGACTATTGCAAGCTAATTCATTCCAAGTGTGAGTGTATGGACGTGAAAATAGTATTGCGTTTCCTTTTTATTTCAAGAGTGGTCTATCCAACTTTCCATTTCAACTATTTGATTGTTTCCCCTAGTGTTGGACAAGCAGAGTCCTGCCTCCCTCCCAGTGTGCAGAGTTCTGACCCTTAGAAGGTGGCAGCACAAAGGAAAGCTTTAGCACATGCTGTTTGGCAAAACATCTCCAAAATCTCTCATAAATAAGAGGGCTTGAAGCACCTCTCTACACCAGTGTTGGCTGAACTACCCTCACTTGCATACTGCTGTCTTGACTTGTATCTTATCTCTATAACACCTAGACTCATATACTTGTATTCTAATTTAAACAGTATCATTATTTTTACTTAAATAAACTCACTTTAAAAAACTTTCTACCTTTAAGTGAAAAGCCAATACCATGTGTCATTTAAAATGGCCATAAACCTCTTGCTAGATGCAGCTGTTTGCCCAGGTCAGCCTCTGGATTATTCAATAGGGAGACAGCAAGTGCCAGTGACTAGTTAGGACACATGAGCACCACACTGAGGTTTGGTTTTGTTTTTTCCCTCTATCCCTATTCTAATTAGGAAAATATTGTTGTTGTTGTTGTTGTTTTAAAGTACTTCTCTTTCTAAAATGTGGCTTGGAGTTTTTAAATGTCGTTCCCATGCACCTTTTAAATCATCTCAAGTTCCTCCAAGCAGACCAGTGGCACGCTCAGAACACTGCTGTCAATTACTCAGAATTTCACAAGCCCAGACCCTACCACTTCTAGTTCGTTCAGAATTCAGCAGCACGGTTGTCATCTGCAGACTTACCTGGGCTCTCCTTGCCTCTCTCCACCCACTCAGACTCACCTGTGCTGTTCTCAAAGCAGGATCAGTCTGGTTGTGTGAATTTCCACTGACAGCAGGCAGGCACAATTACCTAGCAAACTGCTAGCTCAGCTCCAGTTTCAAAGAAATAAAGGTGGGTCCCACATCTATCTGCTCATACTATCTCAGATTTACTTTTTCAGTCCAATGCTGTGCTTTCAAAGGTTTAGACATTTGTCATAAATAATGAGACGCCTAAAAACTTTGTCTTCCTTAACACAAACCCTTTTTCTTTATTCTCCTTGTTAACCATATGTTCCACTTGGAAACAAAGTTCATATTCTCGGTTCTAGAATAACTGTCTTACTCATTCTAATTTTTACAAACTCTAACTTTGGACAGGAGATTTTTCTTACCCATAACATTCTTAAAATATAAATTTCCCACATGATGTATTTTCTACTAGAATATAGTCAAATAATGCCAACATAATATATACTTTCTTTTTGAAACTACCAGTAGAGCTGTGTGACTTCATAAAGAAATGTTAGCAGTCAAATGAAGATGTTGTGCACTATCTTTACTGCAATAATCTTCTTCCCAATTATTCCAGCTTTAAAAATCAAATTCAACAATGTTGAAAACTCAGCAATGATATAAAATATAAGTTAGTGGCCAGGATTAGTTAAAGTATATGCACTTGTTATGTTTCACACAACCAAACTTCTCCTAGGGTATTTCCTGAACATTACATGTGATCAAATGGCTTTTCACCCATTTTATGGGCTTTTAAAGGCTCACCATGATTTCACTTACAGCTATTATTTCTAATACAGTTGGGCGTTGACCTGACGACCCATCAGATCATCCAGAATACAAAACAAAGGACACATACTGGTCAACTGCTAGCTGGCAAGTTCCTCAGTGACCAGGTCATGAGTGATCTAAAGGCATGCAGCAAGTATACAGGAAAAGATTAATGAAAGAGGAGGAAAATCTTCAGCTAACACCACAGTCAAACTAGCTGTTCTACAGAGACTTTAAACACAAAATCCAGCTACTTTGGCACTGAACTCTATATCAGGGCATTAACCACTTTCAGACAACTTAAATATTATTTCTCTAATTAAAAAATGGTGCCTACAGTTAAGAGCCAATGATGTGAGCTGAAAAATAATATACACATTATATTGGATGACCCAAAGATCAATGATTCATTAAAATAATCTCAAAATGAGTCTTTTTTTTAACATAAGAGAAAAATTGTAAGAAAGAGGCAATTAGATGATAGACACGGTATTTCTGTGGTGAGCTGCAGTAGCAGCTCATCATATTTACCCAGGTGTCTCTTTAGGGTCTTATTTGTGAAAGGTTGTGATAAAGTGGAATAGGACTCTAAATTCATTTGGCTTTTGAGATTATCACTCTATTTAACCTTGAAAGCTCTCTGCATTTTCTCATGCCTTTGTTTGTCTTCAGGAATTTATCTTCATTTTAACTTTAATCCATCTTATATCTCCTGCCTCATCTTTGATCCACAAGGTTCAACCTTTTTTAAAAAAAACATCTTCAGTGCTACAGTGTGGGTGGGGGGAGGGCTTCCATCTGCTTTCCATAAAGATATATAATATGGTCATGTTAAAAAGGTTATACATACATACATACATGTGTGTGCACCTGTGAGGTTAACCAAGGATCATTTTATTTGTTACACTGAAAAACTAGCCTCTGGGTAATACTTGTTCCATATCAAGTAGCAGTTTCACCTGGGATTTACGACACTGATCTGTCAGTTACACTGTCCTCAAGGTAACAGCATTTTGTCTCAAGAAGCCCAAGCATTTCAACATTACTTCTTACAAAAGTGGGAGCAAACACTTAGCAACGTTGCCTTAAGAACCGTGAAACTAGCTTTGCAATGGCTATCTTAGACCTCCGTATAGAACCACAATAGTTTAGACCAGCTTTTCATAATCAGGGATATTTTTTGCATTAGCCATTGCAAACACAAAACCTAAGATCTGTTAACTTTCCAAGCCTCCTTGCCAAATTATATACCACTGTCTTCAGAAATTTTAAATATATATATTCAAAGAATGTCCACAAAAAATAATTTATCCTTCTAAAATAAAATTATATTAAAATTTTATTAAAATCAACTTAATGAAATGCATGCTAGTAAGTGCATTAGGACTAGAATTTGATATAAGAAGAAGTGGGGTCTACCAACGTAAACATGCCTGGGACATACTGTGATCATGATAGATCTTCATTCACGTGTCAGCAAGGCAGTAATTACAGACTGGAACACTGAGAATTTCATAAAACAATGAAAAATCTGTATTAGAGTTGTCTAGAAATTACTTTCTCATAGACGTTAAATCAGATTAATTGGGATTTCCCTAAAATCTTACCCAGTGAGGACCAAATCCCAGGAGGCTTGGGTCTTCTTCTTATAATTGGTCTTATTCTTATCTCATTTCTGAAAACAGTATGAGGCGAACAGCTATATTCTAGGATAATTAAATGCAGTTCACAGTGTCCCAAAGTTATCAGGAGTATCAAGGTGTCTATGATATATATATATATATATATATATATATATATATATGACCAACAATTTAATCATGCCAAAGATATACCACACTAGAGATGCTAAGAAAATGTTCACATACAATAGTAACTGTTTCATATTTATTTTATTTAACAACTCAGAATATCTAACAATGACCCCCATGTGTTTCTTGCCAGAGAAAAATCAGAAACAAAGAATTCTCAGGAGAATGCTATGGGCTTTTAAAGGTTAGACTTATAAACTACCTTATATCAAACCACCACATCCTATTACAGTTCCACACCTTGTTGAAGGCCCAATATAAACTTGGACTTGAAATCAAGCACCCCAGTGTTACAAGCTAGCCTGTTTTTTCTCAGTAACAATTCCATGGAGAGAAACTGCTCTCACTTTCTAACAGTTTGAGACTCTGAAATGTGACTGCTTCTCTTCAGTAATTTTCCATCACATGGGCAACATGCATCTTGAAGGTGAAACACTGTTTCTTATTTACCTCTTCAACAAGATTGAAAATATTCCTTCTATATAGGGGCATTCATTTTACTTAAATAAAACCAGGATTGATCTCAGTGGCTTCGTTTCTTTTTCCAAATCTTTCCTCATAAAAAAACATTGATTTCTTAGCTCATAGGACTCGATAGGGAAATTTTTTTTAACACGCTACCTGTATCTGAAAGGGATATGCTGGCCTACCATTGTTACAACATGCTGTTTGAGTTCTATCAAGGCAGTCACACTTAGAGGCTAGCTTTCCGGGTAACCACAGATCTAGTTGCTGAGAATGCAAGTTGCAATTGTGGACACAGTTTAAAGCCATGAACTGAAAACATAGGTCAACAGTGCCATGCATATGACGCCTGATGGGGACTGAAAAGTTTTTAATTAAAGTAAAACATTTCCAGCAGTAGAAATGGAAATGAATAATTTTGAAAGTTTAAATCATAGTGATGAATTATCACAAACTTTCAAAACTGTGGCTACCAATATACCCACCAGAGGATTTACTCTGTTGCATTATGAATGGGAAGCCCGATGCACTTATAAATCAATCGAAAGCAGTACTAGGGATGAAGTTCATACTGAACTTTAAGGCCTTTATATGAATTTATCTCTGTCAAACAACCAGTGGTCCTGTTTTCCCCAGGTGCTAATACCTTGCTCCACTACAATAGTAGGTTTGATAATAAATAATAAGAAAGGTATTTAATCTTTAAGGCTTCCACCTAATAAACTTCAGTTAACTATAAATGACACTAATGGCCTGAAATCTTCCAAAATTTCCTGGGAAAGGAGTAAAAGGGATATATAAAGTTTACATATGTAAAAGAAGAATCTAGATTTTATTATAAACAGCATAAATTTCACTTTAAAGCCAGGTAAAAAGAAGTGCCATTTGAAAGACTGAAAGATCATACTTATTCTGTCCATCTATAAAGAAATGCTAATACTTTCAAACTACAAAGGTTGTAGAGATGACAGTAACATGACAGGCTGGCACTTAGGAACCATGTGACCCCTGCTCTCTCATCTACCTTGGTTACTTAAATTCACAGTACCTCGGGTTCCTGGACTATAAACTGGGACAGGTTAAAGGAGACCATGGTTACAAAGAATTTTGCACGCTGCATTCTGAAACATTGTGAGTGCTCATAAACATTAACTTTACATCCCATAATAATTATACAAGAATAACATAATATTACCAATAACTATTTGGCAAGCCTGCCTCAATAATATAAAACATAATTTTATATAACAATTTTTTTTTTGTGGGTATCAGTTCTATGTGACTAAACACTTCCAGAGGCCTAGAAAACTGCTTATTGTTTAAGAGGTTAAGTAAAATTTTCCCTCTGGTAACTTATTTATACTTTTCATTTAGTTAGCAGAACAACAAACAAAACAAATAAATGAAAGTCTTCAGGTTTATCAAAATTTGAAAATTCAGTATGTCAGAGCAAAAAAGGATGGACTTTGGAATTAGAAATAGCTGTGTTTAAATCCTAGTTCTACATTATAAACATGTTTAAATCACTTAAGAGGTTTAAACTTCAGTTTTCTCATCTGTCAAACAGGGGTAATACTGCTTTGCCAAGTGGAAAGAACTAAATAAAAATCTTATCTGTGTGCCTATGTGTGTGTAAGTATATACACTTAAATTTTTAAAAATATGTAAATCTCACAAGGTGTTTTACAGATAATTGCCTTAATTTTTAAATTAAGACTTTGTCATTAATGATGACTTGATTAATAGACATTCCTATATTCCACTTTAATTCCTGGTCCACATTCGTGCTTTAATTCATTTATATAAACCACAATACCTAGATCTGGCCTTCTGTACCTAAAAGTATATGCCCAGAATCTGTGTGGGATAAGATATTTCTGTTCCTCACCTAACTGCCAAATCTGACTAGTAGAAAGTACCAAATTAGCAATGGTCTTATATTACTTCCTTGGGTTATTACGTAGACTAGAGCTTTAGAAGATTTTCTAAACAGTGCCCTTGCTTGACACTGAATTTTTTTCTTCTGGCAAATAAAAAGGTCATAAATGTAAGAACAATATTAATCACTTTTCTTTTTACAGTTGAGAAATTGTCTTGGTTTTCAGAATTAAAGGTCAAAGTTTAGAAAGATAGCTGTAGGACTGTCAAGTAAGGAGACGTGTTTAATGGCTCATGGATCTTTGTTAAAAAACGGTTTACACGGACTTCTCTGCAGAGTCAATATGGGGAAATGGCCAGCAAGTTTCTTTCTGAGCAGAGCCTTGTTCCCCTACCCGGCTGCTGATCTGCTGTGCTGGCTTCCCGCACTTGGAACATTCATATCCCCACCAGATCGTCACAAGCCACTGTCCTTTGTCATTCCATTTTTAAAAGTCCCCTCCTCAGAGAGACTGTGCCTGTCCAATCCACCTAAGTCTCCACCTGACTCTGACCAACCACATCACTTTTCATGCCATCACTTGTCTTGTTTCCTTTCAGCAGCTATCTTATTCATGTACTGACTCACTTGTTTAATAAACGGTCAGCTGGGCTTCCCTGGTGGCTCAGAGGTTAAAGCGTCTACCTGGAATGCAGGAGACCCGGGTTCGATCCCTGGGTTGGGAAGATCCCCTGGAGAAGGTAATGGCAACCCACTCCAGTACTCTTGTCTGGAGAATCCCATGGATGGAGGAGCCTGGAAGGCTACAGTCCATGGGGTCGCAAAGAGTCGGACACGACTGAGCGACTTCACTTGGCTTGGAAGCTTCTTTACCCCATACAGTTAATGTCGAAACTACAACTTGGCCTATAACAAACACTCACTAATTATGAACTGAAAGGATGCATCCTGGGGCCTGTTACATAGACTACAAAAGATAAGCATTTTCGAAAAGAAACTGCCTATCTAGACATTCTTTATCAAGGCGTAATTCCACCTTCTTTACAAACTGTGAAAGTTAAGTCACTCATGTGCGACTCTTTGCGACCCCGTGGACTGTAGCCTTCCAGGCTTCTCTGTCCATGGGATTCTCCAGGCAAGAGTACTGGAGTGGGTTACCATTTCCTTCTCCAGGGAATCTTCCCGACCCAGGGATCGAACCCAGGTCTCCCACATTGGAGGCAGATGCTTTAACCTCTGAGCCACCAGAGAAGCCCTTTACAAACTGTACTTGCCCCCAAATACACAAGTCTAATGTGGAACTATCTTGGCCTAATCCACCTCAGGGCATAATTGAGTAAAAGAAGTCACTTATCCAGAAAGATAATAACAAAAGCAGGTTCCTGTTAGGATCTAAAACGCGTGGAGCCTCATAAAGTGAGAGCCTGAAAGAACAATGCCAGACAGTAAATCTAGGTTTTAGCAAAGTTGAGATTTCTTCACTAGGGCCAAAAAAAAAAAACCTTATAAAAAGCTTCTGTTAGATGGCAAAATCAGACATCATTGTGTAGTTCTTAGTGACCCACCATGATGCACAGCTGTATAGTACCTGCTGCTGCTGCAGCTGCTAAGTCGCTTCAGTCGTGTCCGACCCTGTGCGACCCCATAGACGGCAGCCCACCAGGCTCCCCCGTCCCTGGGATTCTCCAGGCAAGAACACTGGAGTGGGTTGCCATTTCCTTCTCCAATGCATGAAAGGGAAAAGTAAAAGTGAAGTCGCTCAGTCCTATTTGACTCTTAGCGACCCCATGGACTGCAGCCCACCAGGCTCCTCTGTCCATGGGATTTTCCAGGCAAGAGTACTGGAGTGGGTTGCCATTGCCTTCTCCGTATAGTACCTACCCCTCCTGAATTATTTACTGAAGAGAGAAATAATTTTGACACTGAAGGATAGTTTGGACTTTAGGAATTGCTTTTTTTATATCCGTTTTATATTATATATATATAAAACATCCCCCAATGTTTTTTAGTTATTTCTGAGTTGTCCCTTGGTCACAGCCTCTTTGTATGCACCTAGAATATTGCCTGTGAATATTTCCTGGAAGTACTAATCTGAGCAAAGCCATAAAATTCTAACACCCAGGATTAACCTCCAGTTTTCTTTCTACCATCTTATTTCTCTAGTTTTTTAACTCTACTTCAGGCCTTCCCTTCATTTGCAATGTGTACTTTCTTTGAAAACCATTTCAATCTCCCATTTTTAGTATGTTTGGTTCCCTTCCACAAAAACAGACTCTTCTGGGCTTTAACACACTGGAAGAGAAGGAAAGTTCACTTCTTCCATAGTTATCCAAAGAATATTGTAAATCACACAGTAGTATTTGGGTATCAGGTATGTTATACTGCATTCTTTATTCTTTGGTCATTGATAGCCTTTTTATGGCAATAATAATAAGAAGAAAGTATTATTGGGGCTTCCCAGGTGGTGCTCATGGTAAAGAGCCCACCAGCCAATGCAGGAGTCATAAGAGAAGTGGGTTCGATCCCTGGGTTGGGAAGATCCCCTGGAGGAGGGCATGGCAGTCCACTCCAGTGTTCTTGCCTGGAGAATCCCAAGGACAGAGGAGCCTGGTGGGCAACAGCCCATAGGGTCACAAAGGGTAGGACACAACTGAAGTGAATCAGCACACACAATTATTATTATTAATTTTTACTTCAAATTTTCCTTTAATGATGGCATTCTGCTTTGTTTTGTCCCACTTTCCACGTTACCAGCTCTCTGAGGACAAGGGCCGTGTTTTACTCAGTGTGAAAGCCTTCACAACACGTAACACAAAGAACTTCTAGAGTGCCGTGTTAAACAGTGGCTTTCACCAGTCGGCCGTTTCACACATGATGGTGTATGTATTCATCCCACTCTCTCCTTCTCCCACCAGGTCCACGTCTGTCTGCATCTGCGTCTCCCTTCCTTCCCTGCAAATAGGTTCATCAATACCATTTTTCTAGCTTTTGTATATCTGTGCTAATATGTATTTATTTTTCTTTTTCTGATTTACCCTCACTCTGTATAACAGGCTCTAAGTTCATCCATCTCACTAGAATTGACTTCAATTCATTCTTTTTATGGCTGAGTACTATTCCATTGTAGATACATACCACATGTTCTTTAACCATTTATCTGTAGATGACCTAGAGGGGTGGGAGGCTTAAGAGAGAGGGGATATATGTATGACTATGGCTTATTTGCATTGCTGTATGGCAAAAACCAACACAACATTGCAAAAGCAATTTTTCTCCAATTAAAAAATAAATTTAAAAAACACACAGTACTTTTAAAAAACTGTTAAATTAACTGAATTGAATTAAATCCTGAACAAATGGAAATTTTTTGTAAAACTTTAATGTCAAGTTTTAATTTCTAAGACTCCTATTTTATATATGTGTTGTTTTAGTTAACTTTATAATGCATTTAATAGTTGTTGCTTACCTCGGAAAACCAAACTTGAATACAAATGTATGCAAAACAGCATATAAAATGTTTCATACAAGTTGGTCCTGGTGGTGCATGTTAGAATCAGGAGGATGAGAAAAGGAGATAGGGCCTAATCCCAGACCTACTTCCCGAATTAGAATCCCAACTGTCTCTGACACATATCCCTATAAAGAATCACTGATAGAGGTATAGGCAATTACAAAGGAGTTCAGGAAATGAAGACACTTTATAGTGACATTGTGAAAGTTAAACAAACTTTGTTACTGAAAGAGTATCACTGTAAAGTGATAAGTGGAAAGTGTGTAAAATGTTAATGACCAGCATCAGCATCATGACTTCCAATAGCAATTTTTTCGTAGCTACTTGGGAAGAAAGTTTCNCCTTGTTAATTCTTTAAAAAAATTAATGAAAAAGGGACATATTTGTCTATTAGAATACCCAGATTATACACTAATACGTGGTCTTTGTGTGATTCAAAGCCCTGTAGTACATTGAATAGTATCACTCACAACTTGATCTGAAAATATGAAAATGTTTATTATATTCAAAACAGTTTGGAAATTGGTTATTTTGTTTCAATATGAAACTTCA
>SJYQ01002372.1:858100-889532 GCA_006410935.1 Redunca redunca | reverse complement strand
GATTCTATTTGGACTTGTGCCATAATTCTTAATTAATACTCTGAGATTCCACAACATGGTTCAAAAACAATGGTAAATCATTACCTTACAGACAGTGATTTCTGAATTAATTTCTAAGCACCAACAGCAATTCTACTATTATGAGATGCATTTATATCATAAATTATTCTGTGGGCCCTGATGCCCATGCCAAACAAACATGATATTACTAATGTGCATGAAGACAGCAATTTGACAAAATACTATTTAGAGCACAAAGGGCAAAATTATTACTACTCTTGATCAAGACCCTCTTGTAGCTAAAACTGACAGTGAAATACTAGCCAAATAGTACGTGAAACATATATGTTGAAAATCTGCTTCATCTTCAGCAAACACCTGAGAAAAAACTATTTAGCAGCTTGACAGATTCAAGACAGAGAGAAGCATCTTTCCTTGGTGCTATTTTAAATTGCTACACAGGAGGGTGAGTCAGTCAAACTGGGGTCAATGGGAAAAAAAAAATAGGTGCTTCTTAGAATAAGGAAGAAGAGAGCGATAGAGAATGCTAAAGAAAATCACCAGAAAATACGTGTTAAAAATAAACCCAGAGTAACTTCAAGTTCTTAAGGAAATAACTTCATTTAGAAAAAAATCACATCTAAGCAATAGTATGTTCCTAGAAATGAAAATAAAGCATGATTTTTAAAAGTGCTGTTAAACCTCAGGAGTACATTCGAGAGTTAGCTAAATCTACAACCAAGATACTGCAAGAGTTTGAACAGGCTCATAGGAAACAGGAAAGTATGTTCTGACTATCAGCTTGATGTAAACTAGTCATACCTAAAGGAGATATTGTGACATATTGTGACAGCAAGTCTGCATACAGGGGTCAGCAAACACGTTTTATAAAGGGCCGGACTGCAAACATTCTCCCTGGAGGAGGGCATGGCAATCCAGTCCAATATTCTTGCCTGGAGAATCCCCGTGGACGGAGGAGCCTGGCGGGCTACAGTCCATGGGGTCACAGAGAGTCGGACACGACTGAAGCAACTTACGGTGCACACAGCAAAGACTTTAAGATTTGTAGGCCATAAAGTCCCTCGGAACTGCTTAATCCTGCCACTGGTGGTGGAAAGCAGCCACAGACAGTGTGTGCACACCTGGGCGTGGCTGCATTCCAACTAAACTGACTTAAAGACAAGCAAAGCCTAAGACGAGGACAGAGGCCAGCCTATGAGAATGGCCAACATCCAGACCACTGAGCGCACCGAACGCTGGTGAGGCTGTGAAACGGGAACCCTCATTCATTGCTGGTGGGAATACAGAGCGATACCAGGATACGGCCACTGCGGCAGCTTGGCAGGCTCTTAAAAACTCACCATATTCTGACCACGCAACCCAGCGATCATGCTCCCTGGTATCTACCCAGAGGAGCTGAAAACTTAGGTCTCCATAAATACGCGCGTTTACAGGATTTGTTCATAATGGTCAGAATTTCGAAGCAGTAAGATGTTCCTCAGCAGTGAGTGGATAACCGCACTGTGGTCCAGCTAGACAATGGAGTAGTATTCAGTGCTAGAAAGAAATGAGCTGTCAAACCACGAAAAGACACAGAGCACCTCAAATGCACACGACTAAGGGAGAGAAGCCGATTTCACAAGTGCCGGCAACACCTGCGCTCTCCACTGAGACAGTACAAAGATCCCTGGACGACGAGGGCTGTGGGGTAGAGGGGTGAACAGGCAGAGCACAAAGGATGTTAGGCCACTGTATGAAAGTACAGGGGCGGACGTCTGTCATGAGGCATTTGACAAACCTCGCAGAGTGTGCCACGCCGAGATGAACCGTAATGTAAACTGTGAATTCCGGTCGATACGATATGTCGACAGGCTAACTGACGGTAACAAATGCATATCTCTGGAGGGGGATGTTGATGAGGGAAGAGACTGTGCATCCGTGGGGAAGGAGCTATACAGAAAACCCCCAGACCTTGTATTTAATACTGTTACGGACCCTACACTGCTCTGAAAAATAAAGTGCATTACAAAACAAAAAGAGGCAATCCACAGGTTCTGAGAGAATCAAAGGAGTTCCATCTACAAACCATTCAGGAAAGTCTCTCACATATATGAGATACTTAATGCTTTAAGCTATTATTTTTATATTTCTTCCATTTCATAAGCTTTCTCTGAGCAAAGGAAGCATCTACTCTTTTGACTGCACTAAAGATAAAGGAAAATATACAAAAAGAGAAACGTGTTAAAAGCTCAAAAGATTATCCTGCCACACAGAGTTGCCCCAACATGCCACTGACTGGGATAGGAACTAGAACGTGATCTCCTTAAGATACTCGCTTTGACCCTTAACATAAGATCAAAAACACACCATCTCTAAGCAGTTCATCACAACTCTCACACGTGCCTATGGATTGAGAGAGGGCAATATGGAGAAAATATGGAGAAACTTGATAATAAAGAATAATACCAGCCACAGCATCTTTAGGAAACAGGCTGAGAAGCAGTACAACTTTTCAGTTTGCCACCAGACTACAGTTGGATACAAAAGAGTAAACACGAGTGACTATAACTTGGAGCATCACCCACTCCAGATAATAGTCAATACAGCTGGGCATTAATTCCAAACAGGCTGTGGCTAATAACTCCTTCTTGAAGCAAATGCCTATTCCAGTACAAAAGTAGCACCATCTGAGCCACCAGGGAAGCTTGATATTTCCTATTTGATCAAATAGAAGCAAATCTTAATTTCCTAACATAGGAAACAAGTATGTGGGGGTTCATAAGAAAATTCTTATTCTCGGCATTTTGAAGAAACTTATCATGTGGACTTTGAAAACACTGACACTTGAGTCACTTAATGCACACTCAGTGCTGGCAGGTCTGGGCACAAGGCGATATTTATTACATAACTTAAATTAACACTATCTTAATTTGTGTGTGTGTGGCGGTGGGTGGCGGGGGGGTGCCTACCCTTGTGGCTCAGCTGGTAAAGAATCCACCTCCAGTGCGGGAGACCTGGGTTTGATCCCTGCTTGGGAAGATCCCCTGGAGATGGGAAAGGCTACCCACTCCAGTATCCTGGCCGGGAGAATTCCATGGACTGTATAGTCCGTGGGGTCGCAAAGAGTCATACACAACTGAGTGATTTTCACTCTCACATTTCTTAAAATTCAAGTTACTATTTAGTACATGCTTTGAATTACAACTAACATACAATAAAACACTTACTTTGTATCCTAAGATGTTTTTAGGTATACAATTCATATTCAAAAACTGGCCTTAAGAGCAAGTAGCAACTGTGAAAATAAAATTCATGATCAGCTTATTACCAAGATATAAACAAATATATATTATATATATACCCTAAATAACATGATTGTTTTAATCATCTTTTAAATACCCAAATTAAAACTTTCTACGTTTTATTAAAAAATCATTTTGAGGACAGTTACTGGGTAACAATGGTGAAAGTATCTATTCTCTCCCTTGTCAGCATTGCTAATTTTTCAGTATTTGGAGTATTAAATTTTCAACTGTAAGCTGTCTTACATCATATACATGAACAAATTTTGTACCATAAACTCACAGACCCTAAGTTTATCATCAAGTCAGCCTAGAGATGGCTATACAGAGTAGCACCTAGACTCTTCTCTTCTTACCTGAATACCTACAGCAACTGGTTTATTGAATCCCAAATATAATAACTGGTTCTTTACCTGTGCCTCAGATACCTGGAGAAGGAAACGGCAACCCACTCCAGTACTCTTGCCTAGAAAATCCCATGGACAGAGGAGCCTGGTGTCCATGGGGTCGCAAAGAGTTGGACACGACTGAGCGATTTCACTTCACTCAGATACCTAAAAGGTCTTCAGTCTCTCCCAGGAATCCTCTTCTCCTGTCATGTCGTCCTCCACTACCTCTCGGAGTTTGCTTAAACTCATGTCCATTGAGTGGGTGATGCTATCTAACCATCTCACCCTCTGCCACCACCTTCTTCCTTTTGTCTTCAGTCTTTCCGAGCATCAGGTTCTTTTCCAATGAATCTGCTCTTCACATTGGAGCTTAGGCATCAGTCCTTCCAATGAATATTCCAGGTTGACTTCCTTTAGGATTGATTGGTTTGATCTCCTTGGTGTCCAAGGTACTCTCAAGAATCTTCTCCAGTACCACAATTACAAAGCATCAACTCTCTGGAACTCAGCTTTCTGTATGGTCCAATTCTCACATCCATACATTTTTATTGGAAAAACAACAGCTTTGACTAGATGGACCTTTGTCAGCAAAGGGATGTCTCTGCTTTTTAATACACTAAGTTTGTCATAGCTTTCCTTCTAAGGAGCAAGAGTCTTTGAATTTCATGCCTGCTGTCACCATCAGCAGTGATTTTGAAGCCCCCAAAATTAAAATCTGTCACTGTTTCCAATTTTTTCCCTATTTGGCATGAAGTGATGGGACTAGACGCCATGATCTTCATTTCTTGAATGTTGAATTTCAAGCCAGCTTTTTCAGTCTTCTCTTTCACCCTCCTCAAGAGGCTCTTTAGTTCTTCTTTGCTTTCTGCCAGGTGGTATCATCTGCATATCAGAGGCTATTGATATTTCTCCTGGCAATCTTGATTCCAGCTTGTGATTCATCCAGCCTGGCATTTTGCATGATATACTCTGTATAGAAATTAAATAAGCAAGGTGACAATATACAGCCTTCACATTCTCCTTTCCCTGTTTTGAACCACTCAGTTGTTCCATGTCCAGTTCTAAATGTTTCCTGATCTACACACAGGTTTCTCAGGAGGCACTTAAGGTGGTCTAGTATTCCCATTTCTTTAAGAATTTTCCACAGTTTGTTGTGATCCACACAGTCAAAGGCTTTAATGTAGTCAATGAGGCTGAATTAGATATTTTTCTGGAACTTCTTTGCTTTATCCATGATCCACATGTTGGCAATTTGATATCTGCTTCCTCTGCCTCTTGAAAATCCAGCTACCACATCTGGAAGTTTTCAGTTCAGGTACTGTTGAAGTCTAGATTGAAGGATTCCAAATATTACCTTGCAAGCGTGTGAAATTAGTGTAATTGTACAACAACTTGAACATTTTTTTGCATTGCCCTTTTTTGATATTGGAATGAAAACTGACCTTTTCTAGTTCTGTGGCAACTGCTGGGTTTTCCAAATTTGCTGGCATATTGAGTGCAGCACTTTTACAGCATCATCTTTCAGGATGTGAAACAGCTCAGCTGGAATTCCATCACCTCCAGTAGCTTTGTTTGTAGTGATGCTTCCTAAGGCCCACTGGACTTCACACTCCAGGATGTTTGGCTCTAGCTGGGTGATCACACCATTGTGGCTATCCAGGTCATGAAGACCTTTCTTGCACAGTTCTTCTGGGTATTCTTGTCATCTCTACTTAATCTCTTCTGCTGCTGTTAGGTTCTTACCATTTCTGTCCTTTATCATGTCCATCCTTACATGGAATGTTCTCTTGATATCTCCAATTTTCTTGAAGAGAGTGCCAGTCTTTCCCATTCTATTGTTTTCCCCTATTTCTTTGCATTGTTCATTCAAGAATGGGTATGCCTTTCCCTTTCTCCCTTGTCTTTTGCTTCTTGTCTTTCCTCGGTTATCTGTAAACCCTCAGCAGGCAAACACTGTGGCTTCATGCATTTCTTTTTCTTGGTGATGGTTTTGATCACTGCCTCCTTCCAACTTTTGAACCTCTGTCCATAGTTCTTCAGGCACTCTACCAGATTTAATCCCTTAAATCTATTCATCATCTCTACTGTATAATCACAAACGGGTTTGATTTAGGTCATACCTGAATGACCTAGTGGTTTTTCCCTACCATCTTCAATTTAAGCCTTAATTTTGCAATAACAAGCTCATGATCTAAGCTGCAGTCAGCTCCAAGTCTACAAAGAACATAATTAGTCTGATTTTGGTATTGACCATCTGCTGATGTCTATGTGTAGAGTCATCACTTCGGTTATTGGAAGAGGAATTTCCTATATTTGACAAATTCTGCTCCCCTCTAAGCATCATTTCTATCAAGCTGCAAAATGCAGGTCAGATGTTAGCATAAGTCACAGCTATGCAAATTTCCACTGCCAGGAAAACAAGGCTTGTATTAATTAGGGATCTGCTTATACTTACATTTGTCAGGAATAGATGTTGAAGTGAAATACTTGCTTATAAATATCCATAATATTGAAAGAATAAAAATGTCTTTGAATTGTCTCAAATATTCAAGTTAATATAGAAACTGTCACATAGACCAGCCCAAATTATAGTCAATTCTTAACGATCTTGAATGGATATGATCTTTGTTTAATTCATCTAAGGAAACTGTCAAAACTGCTGCTGAGATCTGTAGAATCCATAGTATTTATTTGTTAACATTCCTTCCATTAACAGCCATCACTTACCCCACTTAGTTTCAAGTGATATGCTGATCCCTTTAAGTTCAACTGATCCATTTAAGTTCCTGCAATGATATTCAAAATGTTCTAAAATAACACATGTACTAAGAAATTAGAACAGAGGCTATACATAACTTAGAGATAAAACAGAAACTGCCTTCCTTGTCGCCCATAATCCTGGTGCTCTACAGACATCCTTCTACACTGTGACTCAGGAAGCTCTTTCTTTAGTGCCTTCCTTAATCGTCTGTGACCATCTAGGAGACAAGAAAGAATGTCTGCTCTTAACCATCTTGCCCTGGAAGGGATACCCATTACTTCCACACACATTTCATTAGCAAGAATAAGTTATATATCCTACCAAAATCCAAGAAGCCTAAGCGATATAGCCTAGGAATATATTCACTAAGTACAAACACTGTCTCATCATATGTAAAATATATTAGAAGATAAAAGAAAAAGGCATGGTTATTTGGAGTGCTGGGAGATAGATCACCAATTTAAACAGCTTAACTCCAGAGACGGTGTCACCGAACAGATAACAGCTGAGCAAAGGCTTGAAAGGAAATGTGTGTGTGTGTGTGTGTGTGTGTGTGTGTGTGTTTGTGTGTGTGAAAGTCGCTCAGATGTAACTGACTCTTTGCAACTCCATGGACTGTGTAGCCCACGAGGCTCCTCTGTTCATGGGGATTCTGAGGCAGGAAATATGAGTAGATCCATATGCTACTGCTGCTGCTGCTAAGTTGCTTCAGTTGTGTCCAATTCTGTGAGATCCTATAGATTACAGCCCACCAGGCCCCGCCGTCCCTGGGATTCTCCAGGAAAGAACACTGGAGTGGGTTGCCATTTCCTCCTCCAAAGTATGAAAGTGAAGTCGCTCAGTCGTGTCTGACTCTTAGCAACCCCATGGACTGCAGCCTACCAGGTTCCTCCCTCCATGGGATTTTCCAGGCAAGAGTACTGGAGTGGGGTGCCATTGCCTTCTCTGAGATCCATATGTGTGTGTGTGTGTGTATATATACACACACACATGGGAGAAGATCATTTCAGTAAGAGTGGACAGTCAGTTCAAAGGGCATGATATAGGATGGTGCCTGGAAGGCTCAAGAAAAAGAAAGAAGATTGTCATGGTTTCAGCAGAGTACTGCAGGAGAGATCTGAGAACTAAAAGAAGCCAGTAGTTCTTACAAGCTATTATAGATAACTGAACGTTTGTATTCGTTCAAAATTCATACATTGAAGCCATCTCCAATCAGATGATATTTGGAGCTGGGGCCTTTGGGAGGTAATTAGGTTTAGATGAAGTCATGAAGCTAGAGCACCCATGGCAGAACTCATGGGTGCTAAGTCAATTCAGTCATGTTCAACTCTTCGTGACCCTAAGGACTTCAACCCACCAGGATCCTCTGTCCATGGGATTCTCCAGGCAAGAACACTGGAGTGGGTTGCCATGCCCTCCTCCAGGGGATCCTCCCGACCCAGGGGTCGAACTTGCATCTCTTACGCCTCGTGCATTGGCAGGTGGGTTCGTTACCACGAGCATCACCTGGGAAGCCCGGTGCCCTTATGAGCAGAGAAGACGCCACTGCTGCTTCTCTCTGCCGTGAGAAGATACAGCAAGAAGGTGCTGTCTGTAACCTAGGAAGAGGGCCTTCATCAATAATTGAATCTGCCAGCACATTAATCTTCAGGCTTCTCAGCTTGCAGAACTGTGATAAATAAATGTCTGTTGTTTAAACTACTCAGTCTATGGTATCTTGTTACAGGAGCCAAAGAAAGAAACCTGAGCACCGAAGAATAGATGCCTTTGAACTGTGGTGCTGAAGAAGACTCTTGAGAGCCCCTTGGACTGCAAGGTCAAACCAGTCCATCCTAAAGGCAATCAGTCCTGAATATTCATTGGAAGGATGGATGCTAGAACTGAAGCTCCAATACTTTGGCCACCTGATGTCCTGATGTGAAGAACTGACTCACTGAAAAAGATCCTGATACTGGGAAAGACTGAAGGCAGGAGGAGAAGGGGACGAAAGAGGATGAGATGGTTGGATGGCATCACTGACTCGACAGACATGAGTTTGAGTGAACTCCAGGAAATGGTGAAAGACAGGGAAGCCTGGTGTGCTGCAGTCCATGGGGTTGCAAAGAGTAGGTCATGACTGAGCGGCTGAAGTGAACTGAACTGAGCCAAACTAATACATGTTACATTGCAAGGCCTTTTGCTTTACGGAAAAGAACAGAACCCCTTGGTAGATTTTGAGTTGAAAGGTGATACGATCTGGGTTACATTTTAACAAGAGCATTCAGAATCGTATTTGAGAACACACACTGAAGTGGGGCAGATACAGGATAGTAGAGACCAGAGAGGAAACTATCACATACCACAGTTCCAGTGAGGGAGCTGCTAGGTTGGACCCAGTTAGTAGCAAAGAAGGTTGTGACCAGTGGCAATATTCCGGATTTCAGGTAGAGTCAGTACATATGCTAACAGATTGGCTATATCTATGAATGAATAAAAGAGGAAAAGATGATTCAAAGTTTCAGGGGCTGAGCAATGAGAAAGTGGGAGCTGTCAGTGACTGATATTGGGGAGACAGTGAAGGAAGCAAACATGGAGGAGGACAAAAGTAAGAAACCTTTTTTGGACATGCTAATTTTGAAACAGCTACTCGACATGTAAATGGAACTGTCAAGTGGTCCTCTGGATATACAGTTCTGGAATCAGGGAGCAGTCTGGGCCAAAGATATAAATTTGGCAACTGTCAACTCATGGATGAGATTTAAGCCATGAAGCAGATGAGATCACCAACTTAACAAGGAGAAAAAGAGAAGAGGTGCAAGGTCTGAGCCCTAAGCCAAAACCACATCAAAAAGGTCAAGATAAATAAGACACAGCAAAAAAGAGCTAGAAAAGGCATAGTAGTACTGTAGAAAGTAATCCAGGAGAGTGTGGCATCCTGGGAGCAAAGTTAAGAAAGAGTTTTCAGGAAAAAAAAAAAAAAGGAATTATCAACTCTGTAAATGCAGCTAATAGGTCGAGTTAGATGAGAACTGAGAACTGCATTTAGCAACCTGAGAGTTTTACTGATCTTGGTGAGAGCAATTTTAGTGGGACATAGAGTGTCAAAAGCCTGAGAAAATGAGTGTAAGAGAGAAATGAAGAGAGGAATTGGGGACTGGAGGTGCGAGTAACTCTTTTAAGGACTTTTTCCGCAAAGAGAAACAAAGAAAACAGGTTGGAGAGGATTCTGTTAAGAGACATATTTCTATTTTAAAATGAGCTAATACCATGCTGTTTCTAATACGTACCAGTGGTAAGATGCTTGAAATTTAAATATGATCACAGACATGCTCTAATTTCAACATCTTCAGCTGCTACTGATAGTGTCACAATTTTCAGTTCTAATTTGTTCAAAAATATGATTATTTTGGTTTTCCTTCTATGATTAACATAGAAATATGCTTATTTGGCTCCACTAAAAATTTAGTACTTTTAAAACATATTCTGTAGCTGTAAAAAGAAGAGAAGCAAAAAGCAAAGTAGAAAAGGAAAGATATAAGCATCTGAATGCAGAATTCCAAAGAATAGCAAGAAGAGATAAGAAAGCCTTCCTCAGTGATCAATGCAAAGAAATAGAGGAAAACAACAGAATGGGAAAGACTAGAGATATCTTCAAGAAAATCAGAGATACCAAGGGAACATTTCATGCAAAGATGGACTCGATAAAGGACAGAAATGGTATGGACCTAACAGAAGCAGAAGATATTAAGAAGAGGTGGCAAGAATACATGGAAGAACTGTACAAAAAAGATCTTCATGACCTGGATAATCACAATGGTGTGATCACTCATCTAAAGCCAGACATCCTGGAATGTGAACTCAAGAGGGCCTTAGAAAGCATCACTACACACAAAGCTAGTGGAGGTGATGGAATTCCAGTTGAGCTGTTTCAAATCCTGAAAGATGATGCTGTGAAAGTGCTGCACACAATGTGCCAGAAAATTTGGAAAACACAGCAGTGGCCACAGGACTGGAAAAGGTCAGTTTTCATTCCAATCCCAAAGAAAGGCAATGCCAAAGAATGCTCAAACTACTGCACAATTGCACTCATCTCACATGCTAGTAAAGTAATGCTCAAAATTCTCCAAGCCAGGCTTCAGCAATATGTGAACTGTGCAATTCCTGATGTTCAAGCTGGTTTTAGAAAAAGTAGAGGAACCAGAGATCAAACTGCCAACATCCGCTGGATCATGGAAAAAGCAAGAGAGTTCCAGAAAAACATCTATTTCTGCTTTATTGACTATGCCAAAGCCTTTGACTGTGTGGATCACAATAAACTGTGGAAAATTCTGAGAGAGATGGAAATACCAGACCACCTGACCTGCCTCTTGAGAAATCTGTATGCAGGTCAGGAAGCAACGGTTAGAACTGGACATGAACAGACTGGTTCCAAATAGGAAAAGGAGTCAAGGCTGTATATTGTCACCCTGCTTCTTTAACTTCTATGCAGAGTACATCATGAGAAACGCTGGACTGGAAGAAACACAAGCTGGAATCAAGATTGCTGGGAGAAATATCAATCACCTCAGATATGCAGATGACACCACCCTTATGGCAGAAAGTGAAGAGGAACTAAAAAGCCTCTTGATGAAAGTGAAAGAGCAGAGTGGAAAAAGTTGGCTTAAAGCTCACATTCAGAAAATGAAGATCATGGCATCTGGTCCCATCACTTCGTGGGAAATAGATGGGGAAACAGTGGAAACAGTGTCAGACTTTATTTTGGGGGGCTCCAAAATCACTGCAGATGGTGACTGCAACCATGAAATTAAAAGATATTTACTCTTTGGAAGAAAATTTATGACCAACCTAGATAGTATATTCAAAAGCAGAGACATTACTTTGCCGACTAAGGTCCGTCTAGTCAAGGCTATGGTTTTTCCTGTGGTCATGTATGGATGTGAGAGNATTACTTTGCCAACTAAGGTCCGTCTATTCAAGGCTATGGTTTTTCCAGTGGTCATGTATGGATGTGAGAGTTGGACTGTGAAGAAGGCTGAGCACCAAAGAATTGATGCTTTTGAACTGTGGTGTTGGAGGAGACTCTTGAGAGTCCCTTGGACTGCAAGGAGATCCAGCCAGTCCATTCTGAAGGAGAACAACCCTGGGATTTCTTTGGAAGGAATGATGCTGAAGCTTAAACTCCAGTACTTTGGCTACCTTATGTGAAGAGTTGACTCATTGGAAAAGACTGTGATGCTAGGAGGGATTGGGGGCAGGAGGAGAAGGGGACGACAGAGGATGAGATGGCTGGATGGCATCACTGACTCGATGGACGTGAGTCTAAGTGAACTCAGGGAGTTGGTGATGGACAGGGAGGCCTGGTGTGCTGCGATTCATGGGGTCGCAGAGAGTCAGACACAACTGAGCAATTGAACTGAACTGATACATATTCTATCAACTAACACCATCTCACAATTCAACTTAAAGTTAGCATAACTACATGTTGGGAAAAATGCGGATGGTGTGTACTTATTCATCTTTCCTTTCCTGCCAAAATATGATACACACTAGTGTTTTGCTCTTTAATCTGAAATATCAAATTGTTTCTCTCCTCCAGTTCTTTTGCTTAGAAGCAAGAAAAGATATATCCTCCATAATCAGAAGAAATACACACAATGTATATGTATAGGAGATGAGTCTAAATCTATAATCTCAGATCCCCCTTCAAACAAGATATCACCCTCACTATCCGCGTCTCTACCTGCAGACTTAAGGCAACAGAGGACCATTGCTTTTTTAGAAGCAAGATGCTCCTCAACAAAGCCTGGCTATTCCACAGTCTTCCACCCCTAAGGAAAGTTCATGTGGCAACACTGCAGTGGACCGTTGATAAGTTTCCGCTGAACAGCATATGGCTGAAGCATTTTAGAACTGATATTAGTAGGACTTTGAAAAAAGACTAGAAGTCTATCAATAGTTACCCATTTTCCCCACAGTAGCAAAGCTTTCTGAGTCATCTTTTAGATCTAATTGAGCAAAAATATTTAGAGACCAGAAGTATATAATGCAAAATTTTAAATATCTCTTTAAATAAACATTAAACATGTAAAATAACTGTTCTAGTAAGAAAAAGCAGTGAAGTGCTACTCAATACTATTTTTTATTATTGAAGTTAAGTGGTTACAAGTAAAATTAATTGAAACAGAACAAGAAGTAATTCAGTGCTTTCACTTGATCAAACATTTAATTAGAACCTATAATGTGCCAGGTTCTGTGCTAGGAATACAAGGATGAAAAAAGATACTTTTCTTGCCTTTGAAGAGCTCATGTTCTATCAGGAAAGACAAAACTTGAAACAATGAAAATATAATGTGGAAAGTGCTGTAATAAAATATTAGAGATAGGTACAAAAAGAAATAGAAGCATGGAGTGATTAATTCCATTATTTTCAGTGGGGAAAGTGAGAGAGGAGTTAGGATTTGAAGGGTGAAACTGTCATTCTAGATTTTGCAGAGGGGTGAGGAAGGCCAGAAAGACAGGTGGAATAATTTAAAGCAGTATCTGGACATGGCAACCCACTCCAGTATTCTTGCCTGGAGAATCCCGTGGACAGAGGAGCCTGGTGGGTCACAGTCCATAGGGTCACAAAGAGTCAGACACGACTGAGCAACAAAACACACTCTGGCATACCCATGATTGCAGAGGCTCAGCAACAAATATTACTTCTCACTATTGTGGAGGCTGAGAAGTCCAAGATCAAGATGCTACAGATTTCGTGTCTGGTGAGAACAAGCTCCCTGGTGAGAACAAGCTCCCTGGTTCATAGATGACCATCTAAATTGCTGCATCCTCAGCTGGCAGAAGGGTCCAGGATCTCTCTTTCATAAGGGCACAATATCATTCATGGGGGAAGATCCCCTGGAAGAGGCCACGGCAACCCACTCCAGTACTCTTGCCTGGAGAATCTCATGGACAGAGGAGCCTGGCGGGCCATGGTTCACGGGGTGGCAAGGAGTCCGACATGACCGAAGGGACTTATCACAGCACAATCCCATGCGTGAGGGTGCAGCCTTCATAACCTAACCACTTCTCAAAGGTCTCATCTCCAAATACCATCTCAGGGACTTTCCTGGGGGTCCAGCGGTTGAGAATCCGCCTTCCAGTGCAGGGGCTGTGGCTTGGATCCCTGGTCTGGGAAGACGCCACATGCTGTGGAGTATGAAGACGGCGCCCCACAGCTACTGAAGCCCACACGCCTGAGAGCTTGTGCTCTGCGACAAGAGAAGCCACAACAATGAGAATCCCGCGAGCCGCCGCTAGAGAGGAGGCCCCGCTGGCCACAACCAGAAGAAGCCTGCTCTCACCAAGGAAGACCAAACGCAGCCAATAAAAAACAATTTTAAAAAATACCATCACAATGGTAGTTAGGCTTCCACATACAAAGTCTGGGTGGACATACTCAACACTCAGTCTATGGGCTGCCCAGCTGGCACTAGTCGTAAAGAACCCACCTGCCAATGCAGGAGACATACGAGAGGTGAGTTCTACCCCTGGGTCAGGAAGATACCCCCTGGACGAGGCCATGGAAACCTGCTCCAGTATTCTTGCCTGGAGAATCCCATGGAAAGAGCAGCCAAGTGGACAATAGTCCATAGGATAGCAAAGAGCTGGACACAACTGAAGTGGCTTAGCACACAGGCAGCACTCATTCAGTCTATAAGAAGGGGTAATGGTAAAAGCAAAGGCAGGTAAATATAACATTGTTTCCAAAATGGAAACATAAATGATCCTTATCAAAATTTTAATAAATGTGTGTCTCATAAACAAGACAGTCAGAGAAAAAGATGGATTTTTTTCTTTCTAGAGAGTTTCTCTCCAAAAAAAAAAAAAAAAAGACCTGGAAGGGGGTTCCATAACTAAACATGACAGGGAGCAGACATGGAAGAAGCAAAGGAAGACTTGTTGCTCAGTCATTCAGTCGTATCCAACTTTTTGCAACCCCATGAACTGCAGGCTTCCCTGTCCTTCACCATCTCCCAGAGCTTACTCAGACTCATGTCCATCAAGTTGGTGATGCCATCCAACCATCTCATCCTCTGTCATCTCCTTCTCCTCCTGCCTCCAATCTTTCCCAGCATCAGGATATTTTCAAATGAGTCGGTTCTTCACATCAGTTGGCCAAAGTATTGGAGCTTCAGCTTCACCATCAGTCCTTCCAATAAATATTCAGAGTTGGTTTCCTTTAGGATTGACTGTTTTGATCTTCTTTGACCGTCAAGAGTCCTCTCCAGCACCACAGTTCAAAAGCGTCAATTTTTCAGTGCTCAGCCTTCTTTATGGTCCAACTCTCACATCCATACACGACTACTAGAAAAAGCATAGCTTTGACTAGACAGACCTTTGTTGGCAAAGTAATCGCTCTGCTTTTTAATACTCTGTCTAGGTTTGTCATAGCTTTTCTTTCAAGGAGCAAGCATCTTTCGATTTCATGGCTGCAGTCACCATCTGCAGTGATTTTGGAGCCCAAGAAAATAAAGTCTGTCACTGTCTCCATTATTTCCCGTCTATTTGCCATGAAGAGACGGGATCAGATGCCATGATCTTCATTTTTTGAATGCTGAGTTTTAAGCCAGCTTTTTTATTCTCTTATTTCCCCTTTCATCAAGAGGCTCTTTAGTTCCTCTTCACTTTCTGGCATAAGGATAGTATAATCTGCATATCTGAGGTTATTGATATTTCTCCCGGCAGTCTTGATTCCAGCTTGTGCTTCATCCAGTTCAGCATTTCACATGATGTACTCTGCATATAAGTTAAACTAACAGGGTGACAATATACAGCCTTGATGTACTCCTTTCCCAATTTTGAAGCAGTCCGTTGTTCCATGTCCAGTTCTAACTGTTCCTTCTTGACCTACATACAAGTTTCTCAGGAGGCAGTTAAGATGGTCTGGTATTCCTATCTCTCTAAGAATTTTCCAGTTTGTTGTGATCCACACGTCAAAGGCTTTAGCACAGTCAATGAAGCAGAAGTAGATGTTTTTTCTGGAATTCTCTTGCTTTGTCTATGATCCAACAGATGTTGGCAATTTGATTCCTCTGCCTTTTCTAAATCCAGCTTGAACATCTGGTAGATCTCTTTCAGAAATCTATTATAAAATCTATACTCTTCAAAGTTTTAAGAGGCAAATAGAATTGTCTTGATATCTAATAACATGCAGACTTGGGCTTCAAGGCAAGTGAAAATAAGCTTCACTTTATGTGAGATACAACTATAAGCCTATGTGAAGACATACTGCCCCCAAATAGCTACTTCCTGGGCAATGAAAGCAGTTTTATACTCCTCTGTCTTTATGAGGTAGTATTAGTTTACATGTAACAGTCAAAGGCAGTAAGAGCTACGCTGAAACTATAAGTCATGGAGGGTTGTGATAAGGACCTTCTAGAAAAACTAGATAATAAGAGAAATTAAACGTTACTGTGAAAAAATTATGATAAACAATAGAACTGGAAATGTGGAAGTTTCACAGCTAAAACTGGCCCTATGAAGTGTTCAGCATATTCCACGGGAAAAAGAACTACATTTAGGAGACACGGACAGTTACCAGAGGGATGTCGTCCCCTGTACGAGATGTTCCTACGGCTTTCTCATGGGCTGAATAAAGCCTCTCCCTTCCTCTTGCTTTCATTCCATACTTCCCACACAACTTTCTAAGTACAATCCAGTTTTCCTGGTACCTTGGTGTAGGAAAATAGATGAGCCAGAACAAGCATTCTAGTCACCAGAAAGGGTGGGATTGTCTGAAGTCCTTGCTGAGACTGAATTACAGTCCAGCTTCTCCCCGTGTCCAGTCGGTGTCCTTCACTGCTCTCCCCAGGTGCTGATTCAAACGCACTTTAATTCTTATAGCCTAATCTCGAGCTCACAGTTCAACATCCCTGAAAACCCAACCTCCAACCTCTATCTTTAAGCACAGTAGGAACCAGGTGTTTTCAATTGATGTCAGCAATCTGTCTATCTTTCAGATCCGCATTAAACTCATTTTTAACAAATTACTCCTCTGTGATAGAAACAGGTTTTTATGTCACTTCACCAAAGTTATTTTTTTTTTTCAAAATCAGCTCTGTAATAATAAATTTATCTAATGAAAAGTGTATAAACAAGCGCAAGAAGTAAAGTAAGCGATTTGTTATCCAAGGAGTTGTTACAAGAAAGCTGAAAATGTCTAAAATTAGAGAGAATGTCAGATTCTTTACCACCTGAGCCACTAGGGAAGACCTAGAGAGAATGCGACATTAAAAAAAAAAAAAGTTACCCAATAGAAATGAAAAGTTATTTTTGTTTCTCACAGTAAACTATTAGATATATGAACCTAGAAATAAGATGCTAAGGGATTTGACTTAGAACAATAAAATTATTCAAAGCAATGTCAGCAAAAGTAGGATGACTAGAAGCAATTCATATTATTACTATAATACACAAAATGATTACTATGTCATTTATCAAAAATGAGACAAAAGTAGAAAAATTTGAAGGGTCAACACAGAAATTGGATATAAAAAAGCAAATAACCCAGTCAAAAAAATGGGCAGAAAGTCTAAATAGACATTTCTCCACAGAGGACATAGAGATGGCCAAAAGGCACATGAAAGGATGCTCAACATTGCCAATTATTAGAGAAATACAAATCAAAACTACAGTGAGGGATTACCTCAGATTGGTCAGAATGGCCATCATCAAACAGTCTACAAATAATAAACAAATAAGGTATGAGGAGAAAGGAACTCTCCTCCACTTTTGGTGGGAGTATAAACTGGTACGACCACTTTGGAGAACAATTTGGAGGTTCCTTAAAAAACTAAACACAGAGGTACCATATGATCCAGCAATCCTACTCCTTGGCATACACCTAGAGAAAACCAGACTTCTAAAAGATATATGCACTCCAATGCTCATAGCAGCACGACTTTCAACAGCCAAGAAATGGAAGCAACTTAAATGTCCAGATGAATGGGTAAAGAAGATGTACATATACACAATGAAATATTAATCAGCCACAGAAAAGAAGGAAATAATGTTATTTGCAGCAACATGGATGGACCTAGAGATCACCATATTAAGTAAAACAAGTCAGTCAGAGACAAACATTATATTGCTTATACACATGGAATCAAAAAAAAAATCATACTAATGAACTTATTTACAAAACAGAAATAGATTCATAGACATAGAAAACAAACTTATGGTCACCAAAGGGGATGGAAGAGGGGAGAAATAAACTAGAAGTTAGGGATTAAAACACACACATTACTAAAGTATATAGATAAGAGACAAACAACAAGCACCTACTTTATAGCATAGGGATCTATACTCAGTACCTTGCAATAACCTGTAAAGGAATAGAATATAAAAAAGAATATGTATATGTTTATATTTCTATATATGTATAACTGAATCACTTTGCTATATTGCTGAAACTAACACATTGCAAAATCAGCTATATTTCAATAAAAATCTTTTTAAATAGAAATTGACTAAAAATCTAAAAACTGATACAATTAAAACATAAAATTAACTAGAAAGCAAGAGGAAAATCACACCAAATATTAAATTTTACCACCATTTTTTATAAATATCTAAGGTTTAAATACCACATGGAAAATTGGCAGAAAAATCTTAGTGCTAAATGTTGATACAAAAACTACATTAAAAAATGTGAAGTAAACAGAAATTGAAAAATTCATACAAAATGGTACTGGTCTTTGATTATAAAATATTGCTTTCCAAATATGAAATATAAGTACTGCAAAAGTAAATCACCCTATGAGCCTCAGAATTCACCAACTGTAACTTATTTAGAGTGTCCATATAAAGAAAAATAAAAACCAAGAATCTTCTAAAGCTTTAAAAAGCACCCCCAAGTATAAATTGTGGGAATCTTTGTAAGTAGTTAAAAGACATAAGATTTTGATAAATTGATAGACACATCATACAGTGAAGTTTCATTTGGGAAATTTAATTTCAGAAAATTAGTTTTTGTAGAATTGATTTTCATTGAGTTAATCTGCCTCTAGCAAGAAAGCCACTGGCAGTCATATATTCTACCACTGACCAATGCCGGCTAAAATGTATCCTTTGTTTCAAGACTTCCAGCTGAAGTCCTAGTAGTGGTATTGAGCAAGGCAGTTTGAGTCATGAGCTCATCGTGTACCAGTGATCATGGCCAGGGGTATGGAATACAGCCATCACTCAAGCTTGATGCTTGTGACACCCTCTGAACTAGAGCAATAAGCAGGCCCATCTGAATCCCGTGGACTGCAAGTAGGAGAAGAAAACTCTCCAAAGGAAAACTGGAATCTATTATCAGGTAAAAGGGATAGAGTCATTTGTTACAGATTTCATTTTGAGACTTCAAATAAACTTTTTTCTTGTTAAGCAGCTTTTCTCTAACCATTACTAATGGAGCCAAGTTTAACCATGGCTTTCAAAAGAGGGTATCTTATCACGCATTCACTTGTTCAACCCACTTGAACTCAGAAAGCAAATGAAAATTTTTTCTTCAAAAACAAAAATGTGCTTGCTCCCCAAAAACAAGCTGTAAAGAAGAAATGTTATCCTTTTATCTATCTTATGATTTCTTTAACCACTCTGCTTTTTTTGCTTGGATTTCAACTTTCAAACTACTATTATTACTACAGTTCTAATGATAAGGAAGAATGTTTCCAAGTTCAAGTAGATATAATTTGATGCATGTTTAATATGTTGTAGATATTAGTTATTATTTAATTTCACTGAAAATAGTCTTTCTGATATACAGAAGTTTTTTGCTATATACCAGAATTTTTAATTATGTTAATTTTTTAAAATTTGAACTATCATTACTTTCTATCATGTTTAATCTCTAAATCAATTAGCTCCACCCTAGATGACTAAGAGCTGACATTTTTNTTTTTTGCTATATACCAGAATTTTTAATTATGTTAATTTTTTAAAATTTGAACTATCATTACTTTCTATCATGTTTAATCTCTAAATCAATTAGCTCCACCCTAGATGACTGAGAGCTGACATTTTTGTAATAAAGCAAAATCAAAGTATCAAATACAAGTGTCTAAACTGAATCTTCCTGGTGGCTCAGATGTTAAAGAATCTACCTGCAATGCAGGAGACCCAGGTTCAATCCCTGGGTCGGGAAGATACCTTGGAGAAGGAAATGGCAATTCACTCCAGTATTCTTGCCTGGAAAATCCCATGGACAGAGGACCCTGGTGGGCTACAGTCCATGGGGAGGCAAAGAGTCGGACACAACTGAGTGACTAACACTTTCTTTTTTCCAAACTGAACCTTCATGTGATACTGAAAATGTTCTTATATGCTTTCCTTCAATAATCATTCAGTAAATGATGAGTCAAGTAACTGTGAGCCAAGCACTGTTCCCGGAACTGAGAACACAGCTGAAACAAGTGGCTTCAGTTCAATTCAGTTCAGTCGCTTAGTCATGTCTGACTCTTTGCGACCCCATGAATCGCAGCATGCCAGGCCTCCCTGTCCATCACGAACTCCCGGAGTTCACTCAGACTCATGTCCATCGAGTCAAGTGGCTTACCCTCATTTAAAAAAGGAAGTGGAGAGCAAATAAAATAAGTACATTATATCAGGTATTGGTAACTATTAGGAAGAAAACAAAGCAGGGCAAAGAAACAAAGAGAGGGCAAGGGGGCTACTTTTGATGGAATGCTCAGAGTTTGGGGCACTCAATAAATAATACACTCAAGTTCTATTTCACCTGAGGAAAAAAAATAAGGAAGGAGCAAATAAGAAATCAAATGTCATCTGTTTTTGTTGATAGCACTGAATTTGGAAAACGCGTCTGACATCTGTGGGAAACAGGACTACATAATATTAAAATCTACAGTTGCACAGACCTGGCAGCCCAGTTGTAGTCAGTGTTAGGAAACTGCAGGACCACATACCCAACCAGGGTCAGACCCCTCTCCCAGCAGCACAGCAGAGAGCAGAGGGAAATCATATCGCCTCCAGGCAACCAGATCCCAAGGAGACCAAGGCAAATGCTCCTAATTTTCCATTTCAATCACCCAAGTAGAATAAAGTCCCACCTCACCTCCTTCAGTGGAGATTGAATGAGAGGGTAGAGACAGGACAGGCAAGCTACTGAAGCCCCTATCCATGGAATGAAACAGAATGGTAAGAATAAGACAGATCTTCCTGAACATACATTTTTCCCTAACCACATCCTGCTGCTTAGGTGCAGGTGCAAAGTAGGTGGGAAGAGAGGTGGGTGCACTTAATGGGGACACATCCTGATGTTTATAGAAAGCAAGGGTGGGGAAGAGGGATGGGAGGACAACGGCTGAGAGTGTCAGTTCAGTTCAGTCACTCAGTCGTGTCCAACTCTTTGTGACCCCATGAATCACAGCACGCCACGCTCCCCTGTCCATCACCATCTCCCAGAGTTCACACAGATTCACGTCCATCGAGTCCGTGATGCCATCCAGCCATCTCATCCTCTGTCGTCCCCTTCTCCTCCTGCCCTCAATCCCTCCGAGCATCACAGTCTTTTCCAATGAGTCAATTCTTCGCATGAGGTGGCCAAAGTACTGGAGTTTCAGCTTGAGCATCATTCCTTCCAAAGAAATCCCAGGGCTGATCTCCTTCAGAATGCACTGATTGGATCTCCTTGCAGTCCAAGGGACTCTCAAGAGTCTTCTTCAACACCACAGTTCAAAAGCATCAATTCTTCAGTGCTCAGCTTTCTTCAAAGTCCAACATGGCCACTGGAAAAACCATAGCCTTGACTAGAAGAACCTTTGTTGGCAAAGTAACGTTTCTGCTTTTCAATATGCTATCTAGATTGGTTATAAATTTTCTTCCAAGGAATAATCATCTTTTAATTTCATGGCTGCAGTCACCATCTGCAGTGATTTTGGAGTCCAAAAAAATAAAGCTTGACACAGTTTCCACTGTTTCCCTATCTATTTCCCATGAAGTGATGGGACCAGATGCCATGATCTTTGTTTTCTGAATGTTGAGCTTTAAGCCAACTTTTTCACTCTCCTCTTTCACTTTCATCAAGAGGCTTTTTAGTTCCTCTTCACTTTCTGCCATAAGGGTGGTGTCATCTGCATATCTGAGGTTATTGATATTTCTCCCGGCAATCTTGATTCCAGCTTGTGTTTCTTCCAGTCCAGCGTTTCTCATGATGTACTCTGCATAGAAGTTAAATAAGCAGGGTGACAATATACAGCCTTGACGTACTCCTTTTCCTATTTGGAACCAGTCTGTCGGTCCATGTCCAGTTCTAACTGTTGCTTCCTGACCTGCATACAGATTTCTCAAGAGGCAGGTCAGGTGGTCTGGTATTTCCATCCCTTTCAGAATTTTCCACAGTTTATTGTGATCCACACAGTCAAAGGCTTTGGCATAGTCAATAAAGCAGAAATAGATGTTTTTCTGGAACTCTCTTGTTTTTTTGATGATCCAGGAGATGTTGGCAATTTGATCTCTGGTTCCTCTGCCTTTTCTAAAACCAGCTTGAACATCAGGAATTGCACGGTTCACATATTGCTGAAGCCTGGCTGGGAGAATTTTGAGCATTACTTTACTAGCATGTGAGATGAGTGCAATTGTGCGGTAGTTTCAGCATTCTTTGGCATTGCCTTTCTTTGGAATTGGAATGAAAACTGACCTTTTCCAGTCCTGTGGCCACGGCTGAGTTTTCCAAATTTGCTGGCCTATTGAATGCAGCACTTTCACAGCATCATCTTTCAGGATTTGGAACAGCTCAACTGGAATTCCATCACCTCCACTAGCTTTGTGTGTAGTGATGCTTTCTATGGCCCACTTGACTTCACATTCCAGGATGTCTGGCTCTAGGTGAGTGATCACACCATCATGATTATCTGGGTGGTGAAGATCTTTTTTGTACAGTTCTTCCATGTATTCTTGCCACCTCTTCTTAATATCTTCTGCTTCTGTTAGGTCCATACCATTTCTGTCCTTTATCAAGCCCATCTTTACATGAAACGTTGCCTTGACATCTCTACTTTTCTTGAAGAGATCTCTAGTCTTGCCCATTCTGCTGTTTTCCTCTAGTTCTTTGCATTCATCGCTGAAGAAGGCTTTCTTATCTCTTCTTGCTATTCTTTGGAATTCTGCATTCAGATGCTTATATCTTTCCTTTTCTCCTTTGCTTTTCGCCTCTCTTCTTTTCACAACTATTTATAAGGCCTCTCCAGACAGCCATTTTTCTTTTTTGCATTTCTTTTCTATGGGGATGGTCTTGATCCCTGTCTTCTGTACAACATCACGAACCTCATTCCATAGTTCATCAGGCACTCTATCTATCAGATCTAGGCCCTTAAATCTATTTCTCACTTCCACTGTATAATCATACGGGATTTGATTTAGGTCATACCTGAATGGTCTAGCAGTTTTCCCTACTTTCTTCAATTTAAGTCTGAATTTGGCAATAAGGAGTTCATGATCTGAGCCACAGTCAGCTCCTGGTCTTGTTTTTGTTGACTGTATAGAGCTTCTCCATCTTTGGCTGCAAAGAATATAATCCATCTGATTTCGGTGTTGACCGTCTGGTGATGTCCATATGTAGAGTCTTCTCTTGTGTTGTTGGAAGAGGGTGTTTGCTATGACCAGTGCATTTTCTCGGCAAAAACTCTATTAGTCTTTACCCTGCTTTATTCTGCATTCCAAGGCCAAATTTGCCTGTTACTCCAGGTGTTTCTTGACTTCCTACTTTTGCATTCCAGTCCCCTAGAATGAAAAGGACATCTTCCTTGGCTGTTAGTTCTAAAAGGTCTTGTAGGTCTTCATCGAACCCTTCAACTTCAGCTTCTTCAGCGTTACTGGTTGGGGCATAGACTTGGATTACTGTGATATTGAATGGTTTGCCTTGGAAAAGAACAGAGATCATTCTGCCGTTTTTGAGATTGCATCCAAGTACTGCATTTGGGACTCTTCTGTTGACCATGATGGCTACTCCATTTCTTCTGAGGGATTCCTGCTCACAGTAGTAGATATAATGGTCATCCATTCCGGTCCATGTTAGTTCGCTGGTTCCTAGAATGGGACATTCACTCTTGCCATCTCTTTTTTGACCACTTCCAATTTGCCTTGATTCATGGACCTGACATTCCAGGTTCCTATGCAATATTGCTCTTTACAGCATCAGACCTTGCTTCTATCACCAGTCACATCCACAGCTGGGTATTGTTTTTGCTTTAGCTCCATCCCTTCATTCTTTCTGGAGTTATTTCTCCACTGATCTCCAATAGTATATTGGGCACCTACTGACCTGGGGAGTTCCTCTTTCAGTATCCGATCATTTTGCCTTTTCATGCTGTTCATGGGGTTCTCAGGGCAAGAATACTGAAGTGGTTTGCCATTCCCTTCTCCAGTGGACCACATTCTGTCAGACCTCTCCACCATGACCTGCCCATCTTGGGTGGCCCCACAGGCATGGCTTAGTTTCATTGAGTTAGACAAGGCTGTGGTCCTAGTGTGATTATATTGGCTAGTTTTCTGTGAGTATGGTTTCAGTGTGTCTGCCCTCTGATGCCCTTTTGCAACACCTACCATCTTACTTGGGTTTCTCTTACCTTGGAAGAGAGTAAGAGAGTGTCTGGAAGGGATCAGTTGTAGATCACTGAATATAAATTGGACAAGGAGAAAAGTGAATCCATTAAGATAGTAGCAGACAATGAATAAGTAGTACAATAAATGGATTAGATCCAAATGCAATCAAACCATGTTTGAGGCAGGGAATCAGTAAGTGACTTGGAAACATAAGATAGTGAATTCAGTAGGGAACAATGGCCCATTAAAGATATCCACACACGAATCCCCTGAACCTCTGAATATGTTATCTCTCAAGGCAAAAAGGACCTTGTGGATGTGACTAAGTTAAAGATCTTAAAGTAGCGGACCCCAAGGGCCCTTTTATGGGAAAGACAGGAATTTGAGACAGGGAAAAGAAATGCAATGATAGAAACAGAGGGTCAAAGTCAGAACGAGGTTTGAAGAGGCTATGTTTCTGACTCTGAAGGGGAAGGTAGGATAGTCAGTAGCCTCTAGAAGTGGAAAGAGCTGAGAAAACGTGTTCTCCCCTAAAGATTCACTTTAGACCTTTCATCTCCAGAACTATAATATAAAATAAATGTGTTGTTTAAACTACTAAGATCATTATGATGGTAATTTAAAACTGATACAGCTGTTCAAAGAGTGGAAGACATGAAGTCATTGGTAATGACACAAACTAGGATAGGACATGGACTATGGTGTGGTCAGTGAAAATGAGGTCAAGGAGCTCAGACATGTTGAACGTGAGCACCCACATCAATGCTGAAGTCAAGAAGAATGAAGAAACTTATCTGGATGCTCATATCTTCAATGAAGGAGCAGGGAGGTTTGCATATCACCAAAAAGAAATGTATTTCAGAGGGTCTTGTCTTTTAGAGGGAGGAAGAAGGGACAATGAAACAAAATAAGCACAACTATCTCCTCCCCAAACTCCATTACATGTGAAATATGAGATATAAAAATAGTCAGTAAAGAGAGCTATTGATAGAAGAGAATCAATATCCTCAAAGATGACCAGGATGCAGTTAAGGAAAAAAAAGTGAAGTGAAGGTAATGATGAGGAGAAAGCTGAAAATACCAAGGATTTTAGATTTTGATGACAAACTGTAAGGGCACAATGAAAAAGTGTAAAATAAAGAATGGAATAAAATTATCTGGTCGAATTAGAGAATTTTTCAGGTTTACAGAGCATGTGTCTAGTAATAACCTATGAAATGAGATTCTGGGGCTTCTGAAGGTGACTTTGATAAACAGAAGCGTAAAGCATGATGGAATTTGTCCTGATGCTTTTCTCAGGAGGGTAAGCAGTTCAAAACACAGCATTTGGGGAAGATTATTGTCTTAGGTGTTTGAAGTGATGAGGTGAATCCAAGAGTAACTGTCTTACCAACAAGAAACCTGAGCTCTTTGGGATTCCTCATAAGCCTATTTGGGGTGCAGTTGGGGGAGGTTTGACTTATCAGCAACACAAAGAACTAGAAGGCTTTGCTAAAATCATTTAAGTCCATGGAGAGCCCTCAAGCCTCCTTTGCAAATTCCAGAAAGTTCACCATGGCTATGGGAGGGGCAGTGGACCTCTCACCAGTCTGCTGTGGAGCTATGGTGAAGAGAAGGGCAAGCAAGGGGAAAAATTAGCATTATCTCAGAAGGGTTTTCCTTGGTCTACAGTCCTATTATTTCCATGAATTCAGGTATCTTAGTAATAAATATTACTCTTTTTAGAAACATAATATCATATTTGGGGGGAAAAATGTATAAGAAAAGCTGAACAGAATTAGAACAGTGAGACTGAAAAAGACAAAGCACACTGCAAATGAGAAGCAGCGCAGATTGAAATGTTTCACAAACACAGAACGAGAACTGGTTTTTCTACAACTTATGAGTTTTTGGGCAATCTTAAAATCTCAAGCCTCTAGTGGAAAAATCCTAACATTTTAGAGAAAAACTATGTTCATCAAACTGTTCTAAAAATGAATTAGAACTTTGCATCTATTTTCCCCAGACAGGAGGCTGGTGCAAATTTTTCATCTTTACACATTAATTTTAGTTAATATTGAAAGAAATGAGGTTAGTACTTTTTTCCATGTGATAGAAACAACTACACAGAAATTGTAGATTAAATCTACACAGAAATCTCTCTTTAGGATAGCAGTCCTTTGCACAGCTTCAGAGTGCCCTAAAACCAGTGAAGTTTTATTTATGTAATAGGGTGGATGTCAGTGAATATAAGGTGAGGGTCCTTAGTTTCCTTCAAATCCTCAAAATGGTTTCATCTTTTAAAAAAAGAAGAAAAACAGCACATCTCTAGGAGTTTCTTATAAAAATAAGTTAATTCTGAAATCAATAATATAAATTATAAAACAGTAGGCCAAAATGTTAGACTTTCATTTTCCGATTAGCGTGTAGACAGGGATGTGATATCAGTGGTTGCTAGATGGAAAGGGCAGAGAGGAATGCATCAGTACAGTAGATAAAAACTTTAGGACAATAAAACTGTTCTGTATGATCCTCGAATGGTGATACTCAAATACGTGTCTTTGTACATTGGTAAAAATCAATGAAGGTACAAAACAGTGAATGCTATTATGAAATATTCTTGTTTTTGTTCGGTTGTTAAGTCATGCCAGACTTTTTGTGACCCCCAAAGACTGTGGCACGTCAGGCTTCCCTGTCCTTCACTGTCTCCTGGATTTTGCTCAAATCATGTCCATTGAGTCAGTGATGCCATCCAACCATCTCATCCTCTGCTGTCCCCTTCTCCTCCTGCCTTCAGTCTTTCCCAGCATCAGGGTCTTTCCCAGTGAGTCAGCTCTTCACATCAGCTGGCTAAAGTATTGGAGTCTCAGCTTCAGCATCAGTCCTTCCAATGAATATTCAGGGTTTATCTCCTTTAGGATGGACTGGTTGGATCTCCTTGCAGTCCAAGGGACTCTCAGGAGTGTTCTCCAACACCACAGTTTGAAAGTACCAATTCTTTGGTGCTCAACCTTCTTTATGGTCTCTCACATCCGTATATGACCACTGGAAAAACCATAGCTTTGACTAGAGGGACCTTTACTGGCCAAGTAATGCCTCTGCTTTTGCATATGCTGTCTAGGTTGGTCATAACTTTCCTTCCAAGGAGCAAGTGTCTCTTAATTTCATGGCTGCAGTCACCATCTGTGGTGATTTTGGAGCCCAAGAAAATAAAGTTGTCACTGTTTCTATTGTTTCCCCATCTATTTGCCATGAAGTGATGGAACCGAATACCATGATCTTAGTTTTCTGAATGTTGAGTTTTAAGGCAACTTTTTCACTCTCCTCTTTTGCTGGGAGCCAGCACGGGAGATCCCACCCATGACAAGGTCATGTAGAGAGACCTGGCAGGCAAGGCAAGTCAGGTCTCAAGGGGTCCTCTGCCCGAGCATCTACCCTGAAACCAAAATCTGCTTGTTTACTGTCTGCTAAACTACACTCTTCTGACATTAGCAGGGGTCTATCCCCAACCACCTTTCCCTGGAAAAAGTTAACTTAGAGCTCCAGTTAATAGTCTCCTGCATATAAAAGGAGTATCTCAGCTCAAACCCCTCTAATGGCTCTCTAACTTGCCTGACAGATTTACTGGGACTTTTACAACTACGCATGTGATTGTTTACAGCCTCCCAACTGTGAGAGGCATGGGAAGCTTAAAACATCTTAAAGATATAGAGCCTTTTGGAGAGCTAAGAATAATTTTGGTGAAGGGTTTCATTGTTGAGTTAATGATTGCCACCAGGCCTCCATATCCTTTATCTTTTAGGCACCTGGGAGGATATTAATCAATGTAATTGGGATGCAGAAATAGGAATATAGTAGTTTTGATGTTAGCAATACTAGACTTTTGAGTTAATGAATTTTCTCTTTGTTATAAATCACTGTACTCTTCTTTCTTTGTTATAAATCATTGTATCCTTGCTATGTAAAAATGTAACTTTATTTAGTGCTTTCTGAGAGTGGCACCAGACTTTGGAAAGAACAACACGTTTAGGGCAAATAAGTTTTCTGGTTGACGGACCCTTATCAGAAAAGGGACATAAAATGCTAATAGGCCTCCTGGCTTGAAGATGATGTAAATCACCTAAGACCTGTGTATACAGTTAGGTATGCAGAGAGAAAGCCTGGTCTTGATAAGGGTCAGGGCTGCTGACCCTGCATGACTTTGTATTTTCCATTATTCTCTATGATCAGCTTAAGGTATATAGGACCCCTGGAAAAATAAAAGTTGGGGCCTCACCTCATCATTGCTTGGCTCCCTGTGTCAATTCTCTTTTTCTCTCTCTCTCTTACTCTCTTTTTCAGGCTGATCCCCTGGAGCGCAGGGGCTCGCTGTGTTCACTTCTCTGCCCGGGCTTCTAAGACCCATGTGAGAGGGAGCCCAAGGCGGGGCACCCTCTGCTATTCAGGCGGGTGCCTGTGGCCTATGTGAATGGTGTAAGTCCCTTGTCTTGGGACTTTATTGGCTTTCTGTGTAAACCAAAGAATATCAGCCTCTTTCTCTCCTCTGTTTTCTAAACTGCAACATTCTTTCTTTATCTCTCTCTACATCTCTAAATAAATCCTTGTCTCCTTATATATCTCTAAATAAATACATCTCTCATCGCCAACGCCGTCCACACTTTGGATGCCCTGGCCCAACCAGGGCTGGTCCCCAGTACTCTTTCACTTTCATCAAGAGGATCTAGTTCCTCTTTGCTTTCTGCCATTTGGGTGGTGTCATCTATATACTGGAGATTGTTGATATTTCTTCCAGCAATCTTGATTCCAGCTTGTTCTTCATCCAGCCCAGCATTTCTCATGATGTACTCTGCATATAAGTTAAATAAACAAGGTGACAATATAGTCTTGATGTTCTCCTTTCCCAATTTCAAATCAGTCTGTAGTTCCATGTCCAGTTCTAACTGTTGCTTTTTGACCTGCACACAGGTTTCTCAGGAGGCAAGTAAAGTGGCCTGGTGTTCCCAGCTCTTTAAGAAGTTCTCACAGGTGTTGAACTACAGATTTCTGTTAAGAATAATGTATCAACTATGGCTCATTAATTATAACAAGTATAGCACAAAAAAGAAAGATGTCAATAACGGGAAACTGTTGGAGCCAGCGAAGTGTATGGAAGCTTTCTGTACTTTCTGCTCAATCTTTTTTATAAACCTAAAACTGCAAAAAATAAACCCATTAATTTTTTAAAAAGATGACGCTGACCACTGTGAATAAAATTAATTGGAGTAGAGCTAGAGTATAAGTAGGAATCCAATCAAGAGAATTCTGCAGTCATCAAGTCAGGAGATGATGGCAGATTGGACTAGGCTGGATATGAATTAAAAGGCCAGAATCAATATATATTTAAGAAGTGGTATGAGAACTGGTGATGATTTGAATATATGTAAAGAGGGAGGGAGATATATAGATATGCAACCTATAAATTTGGGGCTAATAGAAAACAGGTAAAATTCCAAGTACAGATTTTGAGGAACAGATACTTTTTGAAGCCAACAGGATGGGTCCATGGCAGGAAGAGATTTATTAAAGATAGCATAAAAGATTCAACAATACACTGTATAAAGAAAGCAATATAGTAATATTTTATATCTTAGAATCATTTTGATATTTCCATCCTGTCTTAGTCAACTCAGGTTGCTCTAACAAAACACCATAAACTGGGCAGCTTAAATAATAGACATTTATTTCTTAAAGTTTTGGAGGCTAAAAAGTCAAAAATTAAGTTGCTGACAAATTTGATTCGTGGTGAGAACTCTCTTTCTGGCTTGTAGAAGGTAGCCTTTTCACTTAGTTCTCACAAGGCAAAGAGAAAGAGCTCTGGTCTCTTTAGGACACTAATGCCATTGTGAGGATCACACCCTCATGACCTCATCTAAATATAATTACTTCCTGAAGGCCCCACCTCCAAATACAATCACATTAAGGGCTAAGGCATCAACACATCAGTTCTGAGGGGAGATAAACAGTTAGTCTGTAACATTCTTCTAGCCCTAAGCCAGAACTGCATTATTTTATAACACCAGTTTAACTCCATACAAATTAAGTGTGCATGTAATACTTGTATATTTGTAAGAATATACAAGGAAAACAATATTTGGGATTTAAAAGCAATTAGTTATTTTAGATAATTTAAATATTCAAGACTTTGAAATAAAACTTCTTTTGTCAAAGGAATGTCAATGTCAACAGATGTTGTTTACACCATTTGTAAGTTCACCCTGTCCCTTCCTCCACCAAAAAAGGTAAGCTCCTGAGCAAGGATTCATGCATCCAAAACACATTTTATTCTCCAATTCTCATCAGCATAGTTGGAAAACTTTCAGCAAGAATATACAGAAGTCTAAATTTTTAATGTGTCACATTAGGGGAGAATAAAGTAACCAAGATCCAGATAGTTTTGGACTTTATAGTTTGCAGTCAACACCTTAAATTTCATCTGGAACCAGACCAGATTACAGAACACTGATGCAATATCCAATGGAAACATTATCACAGCTTGATTATGGAATAATATGCTGCATTTCTCATGTTGCTTTCATTAAAATAACATCATATCCACAAAACTTTTGAACAGACCATCTCTGGGGAGAACAGTCCAAAATTATCATCTTATTAAAATATAAGTTCTGCTTTGGTTGCTTTTTCTTGTTTTCTTTCAAGTTCCAAACTATGTTGAATGGCCAGGGGAATACAGATTATGTCTGATATAGAACAGGCCTGGCCCTTCCTGTTACACACAGGGCCAGGAGTGTATTTTCTACACTTCTTCAAAACAGAAACTCTTCGCCCAGCACCTGGTCCACCCTAACAACAGGGCATCATCTTCCCAGTTAGGGTGGAGACAAACATTTCACATTTTAGGTTTACCTGCCTCATTCACTGTAAGTCTGCTTTTATTTTTTAATTTTCTCTTCCTGTCACAGACTCTCAGAGAGTTTGGCACCTGAATGTCATGATTTGTCATGACCTCAGCACTAAGATCATGGCATCCGGTCCCATCACTTCATGGGAAATAGATGGGGAAACAGTGGAAACAGTATCAGACTTCATTTTGGGGGGCTCCAAAATCACTGCAGATGGTGACTGCAGCCATGAAATTAAAAGACGCTTACTCCTTGGAAGGAAAGTTATGACCAACCTAGATAGCATATTCAAAAGCAGAGACATTACTTTGCCAATGAAGGTCTGTCTAGTCAAGGCTATGGTTTTTCCTGTGGTCATATATGGATGTGAGAGTTGGAATGTGAAGAAAGCTAAGCACTGAAGAATTGATGCTTTTGAACTGTGGTGTTGGAGAAGACTCTTGAGAGTCCCTTGGACTGCAAGGAGATCCAACCAGCCCATTCTAAAGAAGATCAGTCCTGGGTGTTCATTGGAAAGACTGATGCTAAAGCTGAAAC
>SJYQ01002372.1:811185-848746 GCA_006410935.1 Redunca redunca | reverse complement strand
GTGGTCATGTATGGATGTGAGAGTTGGACTGTGAAGAAGGTTGAGCACCAAAGAATTGATGCTTTTGAACTGTGGTGTTGGAGAAGACTCTTGAGAGTCCCTTGGACTACAAGGAGATCCAACCAGTCCATTCTGAAGGAGATCAACCCTGGGATGTCTTTGGAAGGAATGATGCTAAAGCTGAAGCTCCAGTACTTTGGCCACCTCATGCGAAGAGTTGACTCATTGGAAAAGACTCTGATGCCAGGAGGGATTGGGGGCAAGAGGAGAAGGGGATGACCGAGGATGAGATGGCTGGATGGTATCACGGACTTGATGGACGTGAGTCTGAGTGAACTCCGGGAGATGGTGATGGACAGGGAGGCCTGGTGTGCTGCGATTCATGGGGTCGCAAAGAGTCGGACATGACTAAGCGACTGAACTGAACTGAACTGAAGTTCAAGTTTTATCCAGAAATAAAATATCCTAAGAAATGGGAACTAAAGTACCAGGCATTCAGCTTTATTGTCTCTTCTACCTCCCACCAAAAGGGCAGGGGGGAAAAGCTTCAATATTTATAAGACTAATTGATGTGCATAATTTTGCCTTAACATACATTTCCGCCTTTTTAGCTCAGTTTAAACTCAATGAAACGCCTAGAACACAGACTAATTATGTATAAAGAAGATGCTTCAACTGCAGTGCACATTCAGTAGACAAAAATCCAAGAAAAGCAGACTTGTCTCTTACATTTACAAATCAATTCATTAAATTGATTTGGAATGAATCCAAAGATTACCACAGGCCAAACCTGATAAAGTTCCATTTTTAAGGCACTTTCACTTGACCTAAGAATTTTCAAGAAAAAACGATCTGCCTAATCTTAAAAAAAGCTATTGTATGTAAATACTAGCTTTTAAAGGAGTAATGCTTAAGAACATAATCATAAAGAAATTTCAAAAGTACAAAAAAATGATATGTTTGAACTAACTAATAACTTCAATAAATCACTGATATTTTATTGAGAACAGGCAAAGTGTTTCCATTTCAGAATGAATCATCCCACATTTAATGTCTAGACTGTTTCCACCTTGTTTCATAATTCTAATGGTAGAAGAAAAATTTTCAGTTTGCTTCTCTTTTCTTTTCATGGAAAGAAAAAAAGCTGTTCCTTGAGAAACAAGTGATTATGCCTGAGTCTTTGTGTCCTACTCAATCTCCTGAAGACTTACTCTTTATCTTAATGCAAATTAAATATTTTGTTATTTTTTTCTCCTTATCTTTCTTACAATGTAATGATAATAATAGTTGTCACCACACAGGGTATAGCTCAAAAAGCACCAAAACTAAGGTTCAGAAAGACTCATCTAATTTTAATTACACATCAGGCAAATGGGGGCATGAAGTCAACTATTCAGTTAATTAAGCGGCTAAAATACGTGCTTCCTGGAGGGGATAGAGTATCTGTTAAAATCACGATAAAATGGAGAAGGAAATGGCAACCCACTCCAGTATTCTTGCCTGGAAAATTCCATGGACAGAGGAGCCTGACGGGCTGTAGTCCATGGGGTTACACAACTGAGCATGCGTGCATGAGGGTGGAGGGAGATGGGTTGGTAGCAATAAACTGGTAGAACTAAAAAAATAATAATAATCATGATAAAATATGGACCTAGTGAATCTCAATAAAATATAAATCTGCTAAATCAATGTTTCTCTCTCTCTCTCTCTCTCTCTCTCACACACACACACACACACACACACACCTCCAAAAAAAGACAAACACAGGAATCTGGAGAACATATCAAAATAATACTGGGTTGACCAAAAAGTTCCTTCAGTTTTTAAGTACAAATAAAAGACCAATTTTTCATTTTCACCAAGGATTTTATTCACCGTTTTGTATTCACCATTTCATTCCACTACCTTCTGCCATTTTTCAGGCAACCTGTTAAATCCATCTGCCCAAAACCTTTTATCTTGAGTAAAGAACTGTTCCAGGCACCTTTTACAGTCTTCCGAGGAACTGAAATGTTTTTCTTTCATTAAGAGAACTTTATAAAGACTGAAATAAGTGGAAATCTAAGGGTGCAATGTCTGCTGACTATGGCACGTAAATCAGAACTTTCCAGTCAAGTCGTAAGAGTTTTTGCCTGGTCACCAAAGAAAACATGCGGTCTTGCACTATCCTTAGGGAAGACGATGTGTTTGCTGTTGGCTACTTCCAGATGCCTTTTTCAAGTAATGCCTTCAGTTGGTCTCACTGGGAGCAGTCCTTGTTGGAATTAATCGTTTAGCTTTTCAGAAGGAGCTCATAATAGAGAACTCCCTTCCAATCCCACCATAGACTGGCCTTCGGCGCGGTTGGTGCTGGTCATTTCACTTGTCCCATGACCTCTTCGGTTCCGCAATATTGTACAGGATCCACATTTCATTACTCATCTTAATTTGTTTTAAAACGGGATGTTTTTGAACCTCCCTGGTGGTACAATGGATAAGAATCTGCCTGCCCGTGCAGGAGACATGGATTCGATTCCTAGATCGGGAAGATCCTACATGCCACGGAGTAGCTAAGCCCTTGCCCACAGCTACCGAGCCTGAGAGCCACAGCTATCAACCAGCTGCAACTTCTGAAGCCGGACACCTAGAGCCTGTGCTCTGCGGGAAGAGAAGCCGCCACAATGAGAAGCCTGAGCTCCGCAAGGAAGAGGAGCCCCCACTTGGGGCAACTAGAGAAAGCCTGCACACAGTAATGAAGACCCAGTGCAACCAAAAGTTAATAATTTAATTAAAAAATAATAATCAATTAAAAATGGAATGTTTTTGTTATGCCTAAGTAGAGGATCACAGGAAGAAATATGGTCAAGTTTTTTCCACTTAACTTATGTGGAACCCAAACATCAAGTGATAACCATAAGGTAACAAGCTGGTGCAAATGATTTTTAATGCTTGATGTGGATATTTCGTGTGTGTTGACTATCTCTCATGCAGTATTAGCACTGATTCTTCTCAAAGTCTCAATATGATTTCTATCAACTTCAACTGGTCTACCCAACCATGGACTATCATCTAGAGAGAAATCATTAGTACAAAACTTCAAAAGCCATTTTTGACAATTTCGATCAGTCACAGCACCTTCTCCACACACTGTACTAATCCTTTTTTTTTTGTTTCAGTTGCATTTTCACCTTTCTTGTAACAATAAAGCATAACATGCCAGAAATGTTGCTTTGTTCCTTCCATCTTCAATATTAAAATGGCTACAGAAACATTCATCAGTTTTGATACAGGTTTTTAATGCACACTGATATGATAGCTGTCATACTACAATATAATAAAAATGTTTCAAATGAAGTTAAAGACAGCTAAGCACTATTAGAGCCAGTTTATAGAAAAAGCAGAACCAACCTAATGATTTGAACTGAGTCATTTCTGAGTCTGCCTAAGAAGCAAGAACCACTGTAACAGGTCTTTGCACACCATTAAGTCTCCTCCAGTGAAATCCCTCTTGGGCCTCAGTTTCCTCATCTGAGCAATAACCCCATTCAACTATATGATTTCTCAATTCTATTCTAATTTTAAGTGTTCTAAATTAAATTAGGTTAACAATAGCAATGAACTAAATTGCTGTTAATGTCTAGATGACATACAGACATGTAAAGATATGAACGTTTAAATAAGCAATATGTAAGTTACTCAAGCACATGTTATGACTCTTTTAAAATCCAAGAAAGAATAAACAGTTTTTGATATGTCACCCTTAAAAGTCTTTTTGTTTCTAGTAATATGACACAAAAACCGAGAAAAACCAAACAATACCTCAATGAAAACAAAAATTATTTTCTAGTCCAGGCTCCTTTCCTTTAAAATGAAAGAAGAGAAATGCAACAAAATCATGGTCTATGAAACAAACTGCAACGAAAGAGGTTATTTTAAATTATTTCCACAAATGCCCAAAGCAATTTGAACTTTCTAAAATTTGTTACCCTGTTGAACCAGAGTACTTTAGCTTTATAAAAGCTTTCCTGAAGTTTGCCACAAAATTTCAAAATAACTACCTTTTCTTCAGTGGAAATAAATGATGTTGCTGTGACATTTTTCCTGAAAACTTTACAGTATTCAAACTACCTAATGTTTCTATTGTATGTATTCTGTTGTTGTTTTTTTTCTCTCTTGGTTCTATAAGCAAAAAATCAAGTAAAAAATAAGCTGACTTATTTGGTTCCACAATTAAAACAAAATTTAGTCTCTAAATGAGTATTTTTAAACATATTCATCTTACAATTTTCAACTGAGGCTTAAAATAATACTTGAAATAAAAATCGGCAATAAATTTAAGTATCTGCATAAAGATTCCTTTCTAATTGTATTATTCATGTAGATTTGAAAGACACATACATTCCAGTTCAAGCTGATCATCCATGAAAAGTCACAACCTTTGCTAGTACTGCCACCTGCTGTTGATTCTCAATCATTTTCCAGCAAATATAAATTGAAATAAAAATAAATAAAAGAGCATGGACAAATTGGTCTGAAAAGCAAACATGGAAGGATTTTAAACACAATTTGTGTGCAAGCCACTGATAAAGTTTTTCTAACAAAGTTATATCTACATTGTAATAAGCCTCTTACTATGAAAGAGCAGCATAGATTATGACTGAAAAGACCCTTGAACCTTTTTCATTATTCACATTTGATTGAGGTATATTTGCTTTTAAATTTTTTATTGAAGCATAGCTGTCATACAATATAATATTGGTTTCAGGTTTACAACACAGTGATTTGACATTTATATACACTACAAACTAATCACCATAAGTCTAGTAATCATTTGTCAGACTGAAGTATATTTTTTACAAGAGCATTAATTATGTGACAAAAAAGAGGGAATTCAGTACCAAAAAACTGAAAGTATTAAAGATTTTTCAGAAAGAATTAAGTGATTTTCTTTTCATTGAGTAAACATGTCTAATAAATGAGAAATAAGCATATATGTACAAGGTATAAACAAAAATCAGTGAATCTAGTTGAAGGATATACAGAATATCATGTTTCTATCCTTTCTTTCTGATGTTTATAAAGTTTCTAAATAAAAAGTTGGAGAAAAAATATAATGCATTGACATTTTTGATCTGTTTTACCAGTGTAGCTAAATTTCAAGGAATTTAAGAGAACACTGAACTTGTATTTGACAAATTTAATACGAATTCTAAAGTCTGAGAAAGGCTGAAATAATATTGAGACTTTCGCTTTTCCCCATTCTAGAGAAACATGATTTAGAGCAACCCTGGTCTTATGGGAGTTGGCCAGTTGTACAGTTGGAGCAGTGACCTAATATTCCCTCTTGGGCAAAACAGGAACAAAGTGCATAAAAGAACATGAGTTTACCCCATATTTTTTCCTTTCAAAATTTAACAGCTTTAAAACTGTTACTTTAAAGCTTTATCAGTGTCCTTCCATTTTCCGTGTCTATCAAACATTAAAAAAACAGAACCAAGACCTTTTCAAAATATATGCATGAGAATTTTATTATTAAAACTACAGAAAACTCATTTTAAAGCTGCCTATTTTTTATCAAGAAATCTAGCATTTGCATCATAAGCAGCTTCGGATTGTCTGCTGAACTCTTTATGGATTCCCCACTCACTTTCCTCATCCATACATGTGTGTGTGTGTGTGTATGTGTTCAGCCATGTCTAACTCTTTGCAACCCCATGGACTGTAACCCGTCAGGCTCCTCTATCCATGGAATTTTCCAGGCAAGAATAGTGGAGTAGGCTGCCACTTTCTCCTTCAAGGGGATCTTTCCAACCCAGGGATCGAACCTGCAACTTTTGCATTTCCTGCATTGGCAGGTAGATTCTTCAACACTGTGCCACCTGGGAAGCCCTCCCTCATCCATAGAAGTTTAAAATCCTTGCTCCCAGAAGGTCATAGTCTATAGGACAGTGCTTCTCTCTTCTTGAAGTTAAGAAAGTATGGTTCAGTATCTGATATTTTCATAAAGTGGCAACATATAAATTTAATGGTTATGGGGCTGTCATTGGGTACAAAAAGCATTGAAAAGCAGAAAGAAATGCCCACATGCAAAGAGAAAATAAGAAAAGGCAAGTACAATTTTTTTTTCCCAAAAAAAAAAAAAAAGAAGAAGAAGAAAACACAGAAGGAGAGACAGGGAGTAACGCCCAGCAGCTTTCTAGTCCATGAGCCCAGCAGTACTTCCTTCCACGACCTCTCCCATATCCATACAACCCCCTTTACAAAGGGAACTCTGACTACTTTGCTATATGATTCTGCTTCTTGAAGCCAAAAACCTTGACTCCAACAAGTCCAAAGAAAATTCTTGGACATTTTCGACACGAGAGAAAAATTTGGACCCAAATAAAAATGAAAAAAAAACTGAAAGATGTGGATGGATATTGTCCGTGAAATACAATTTTAGAGACAAGTACTATCCATTAAAAAACTTGTAGTATTGACCTAGAGAAGAGTCCACACATGGGAATTTCAGTGGTTTCTGTAGTAGATGGTATTATTTATTCAAAATATTCACTCCTCCGTATAAGTTCCCTCTGTAATGACTTGACTTACATAAGAAATATAATTCCTGCCACCACAATCTCAGGCTTGACCATGGAACTTGCTTTGGCCAATCCAAAGTAAGCCCAAGGAACCTGTGCCATTGTCAAGCAGAAACTTGAACGGCCTGGTGCGGTTTCACTGAGCTTTCCTCTCTGACCAAACCGGAAAAACCAACAATGTGAGGTTGTATTACAATAATATGAGGATGTGTTACATGTCAATCTGCAACAGAGGTGTAACATGAACAAGAAATAAACCTATACTGTTGTAAGTCACAGAAATTTTAGGAGTTGATTAGTACCACAATATAACCTGGCAAAAGCTGTAGGCGCAGGTCTCAAACAGATTCTCATTATAAATAAAGCCAATGGCTAAGAAAGCAAACATTTAATTCTGAGTGAGTGAGTGAGAGTCACATAGTCGTGACCCCATGGACTATACAGTCCATGAGATTCTCCAGGCCAGAATACTGGAGTGGGTAGCCTTTTCCTTCTCCAGGGGATCGTCTCAACCCAGGGATTGAACCCAGGTCTCCCGCATTGCGGGCAGATTCTTTACCAGAGGAACCACAGGAAAGCCCAAGAATACTGGAGTGGGTAGCCTATCCCTTCTCCAGTGGATCTTTCTGACCCAGAAATCAAACTGGGGTCTTCTGCATTGCAGGCGGATTCTTTACCAACTGAGCTTCTGAAGTTCATTTCAATATTGCTAAAAGGTCACTTCTGAAATATCGTCTTAGTTCTCAAGCTATCACAGTGTTGAATGAGTTTAAGACTCTTTATATAGAATACTTGGGGCTTCCCAGGTGGCATAGTGGTAAGGAATCTGCCTGCCCTTGCAGCAGGAGACCCAAGAGACATGGGTTCAATCCTTGGATCAGGAAGATCCCCTGGAGTAGGAAATGGCAAACCGCTCCAGTATTCTTGCCTGGAAAATCCCAGGGAGCCTAGCAGGCTACAGTCCATGAGGTCACAAAGGGTTGGAAATAACTGCATACACACACACATACAGAATACTTACCAAGGAATAGATTTATTACATTATCCATGTTTCTAAAAATTCCAACAGATTTATCAAAGATATTTTTTCTTAATATATATTTCAGAGATATTCTAATTTTAACATGTATACTAAATACTGAGTAAAATTTTTTGACATTTTTAAAACAATGTATCAGTTGAGGAAAAGTTTTAACAAAATTTTATTTTCTCCTTCTATAATTATGAAAATCTGATTCCAAGGATTTCTCCCAAATTGTATAAACCAAAAGCAACTGTTAATACCACTCTTACTTTATTGGTCATTTTATAATATCTGAAGACTTACATGATCTAGACATTAATTCTGCTTTAAGTATCTTTTTCTGAAAAAATATGCCTTATTTAATATTTTGATAACTGGAAAATGTTATCAAATAATTATAAAATTAAATATGAAACTAATTCTATATATCCTGCCCCTAAGATTAGTTGCATGGCCTTAGGGAAGTCATTCAGCTTCTCTAGTTGGACACGACTAAGCAACTAAGCATACAAGCCAGCAGAAAGGCTGAGAAAAACAAGGAGAATGATCTCTGCCAACTGCACAGAGTAGGAATCAAATGATGCTATAAATCCTTGCTCAACCTAAAAGAAAGGCCACACGGTCACAATAAAAGAAGCAGAATATTTACATACAGTTTTCATAAACCTTAGTATGAAGAATAAATTGTTGAAGAATCAAGTAGTGTGGGACATCCTTCTACTTCTCCACTAATCCCACCATTTAACCACAATAAACTAACTGTATGAATGAGAGAAATTTCTCATACAATTCACTTTTTTATTCTAGGTGATATTTGATAAACACTCTCCATTTCAAGTACAAAATAATGTCTTAAAGATAAAGAGATCAAGGAATAACCCCAAAGTGTTTTAAGTTACATATGCCAGCATTTCTTAAACGTTTTCTCATTTACTCATCTAATCCTTATAACAATTTTATGAGGAAGATACTATTAATCAGTCCATTATCCAGATAAAATAACTGAGGCACAGATTAAATTACTGGCTCAAACTCACAGTTCAAAGTAACAAGAGTCAGGTTTTGAACCAGGCAGGTGGTATTAGATTAACCTCCACATCAACCAAATATTATCATACTTCCATAAGTAAAGCAAAAAGAATTTGGGAAATAAATGAAATGTAGTAGTGCCAATACAATAATAAGCTATTATTTCATTAGTTCACATTAAGAATGTCTTTTGATTAATACCATTCATTTGAATTATTGAAATTCCATATTGGTAGAATCATGTGATTCATCAACTAATATAAATGTTGTTCACCTAAATGCATAACTTCTATTGCTACAATTTATTTCTTTCATCACTACTGATGAATCACCTTGGAAAAATCCATTTTGTTTCTTTACTGGGGCTGAGAAATTTTAACCTGTGAACTACATTGTGTCCTTGGTAACGAAAAGGTAAAGTTGGAAAGGTTAAGATCAAGAACAAAAAAACATATAGTAGTTGTAACACTAAAAATAACAGCTATTGCACCTAGAACAGATCGGTGATACAGCACATAAGTCTGCAAGAAGACACCCCAAATTGTATATATAGCATGCATTTATTGTATCTTTTGGAGAATGAATCTGTAAAAATGACAATGTAAAAAAATAGCCCCAGAGGTATCAACACTGTGAAAATGACTATACTACCAAATGTAATCTACAGATTCAATGCAATCCCTGTCAAATTACCAACAGCACTTTTCACAGAACCAGAACAAAAAACTTCACAATTTGTAGGGAAACACAAAAGATCCCAAATAGTCAAAGCAATCCTGAGAAAGAAGAATGGAGCTGAAGGAATCCACATTCCTGACTTGGACTATACTACAAAGCTACAGCCATGAAGATTGTGTGGTACTGGCACAAAAGCAGGAATACAGACCAATGGAACAAGATACAAAGCCCAGAGACAAAACCAACGCACCTATAGGCAACTTATCTTTGACAAACAAGGCAAGTATATACAATGGGAAAAAGACAGCCTTTTCAATAAGTGGTGCTGGGAACACTAGACAGCTATGTGTAAAAGAATGAACACTTGCTAATACCATACACAAAGATAAACTCAAAATGGACTAAAGACTTAAATATAAGACCAGAAACTGTAAAACACTTTGAGGAAAACACAGGCAGAACTCTTCATAACATAAATCACAGCAAGATCCTCCATGACTCACCTCCTAGAGTAATGAAAATAAAAACAAAAATAAACAAGTGGGACCTAATTAAACTCAAAAGGTTATGTGCAGCAAAGGAAACTAAAATCAAGGTGAAAAAGCAATACACAGAATGGGAAAAAATAATGGCAAATGAAACAACTGACAGAGGGTTAATTTTCAAGATATACAAGCAGCTCATGCAACTCAATGTCAGAAAAATAAACAACCCAACAAAAAAAGCGGGCAAAAGACCTAAACAGACATTTCTCCAAAGACGTACAGATGGCTAACAAACACATGAAAAGATGTTCAACATCACTCATTATTAGAGAAACGACAGATCAAATCAAAACTACAATGAGATATCACCTCACACCGGTGAGAATGACCATCATCAAAAAAATCTACAAACAATAAATGCTGTAGAGGGTGTGAAGAAAAGGGAACCCTCTTGCACTGTTGCTAGCAATGTAAACTGATACAGCCACTATGGAGAACAGTATGGAGATTCCTTAAAAAACTGGGAATAACACTACCATATGGCCCAACAATCCCACTACTGGGCATATACCCTGAGAAAACCATAACTGAAAAAGACACCTGTACCCCAGTGTTCATTGCAGCACTATTTACAATAGCTCAGATGTGGAAGCAACGTAGATGTCCATTGAAAGATGAATGGATAAAGGAGCTGTGGAATATAATGATGGAATATTATTCAGCCATGAAAAGGAATGCATTTCACTTGGTGTTAATAAGGTGGATGAGCCTTTAGTCTGTTATACCAAGTGAAGTAATTCAGAAAGAGAAAAATAAATATTATAGTTAATGCATATACATGGAATCTAGAGAGATGGTACTGATTATCCTATTTGCAGAGCAGGAGTGGAGACACAGACAGAGAGAACACACTTACAGACATGGCGGGGTTGAGGAAAGCTGAGGGCAAGACGAACGGAGAGACAACATGGAAACATATATGAAACAGACACCCAGTGGGAATTTGCTGCATGACTCAGGGAACTCAAACCGGGGCTCTGTGACAACCTTGAGGGATGGGTTGGGGTGGGAGGTAGGAGTGAGATTCAAGAGGGAGAGGACATATGTGTACCTATGTCTGATCCATGTTGATGTGATGGGAAAAACCAATATAACATTGTAAAGCAATTATCCTTCAATTAAAAATAAATAAATTTAAAAAAGAAAAAGTCCCATGGAATGATCTATGTAAATGAATAACAACTCTGCAAATACCAGTGAAAGAAACAGACCTTAGATTGAGATCTGAATGCTAATGACAATTTCGTGCCAGCTATTACTTTATACAAGAAGATATGCCATTGAAACGGAGAAATTTGAACTTGTGATTTGAGAAAGCATTCACTAGCTGCAAAAAAAATACATTTTTCCAAATTTAAATTATATTCAAATTCTTCAAGAAAAAAACCCACAAGATTCAGTTTAATTCAAATAACTTACATTTGATATACTCAAATAACTCAGAACTTTTAAATTTCAAGAAACACACACACACAAATCATGTCCCCAATATCAGAGAAAGGTGACAAAAATCCATTACTTTCAGGAGAAAAGAGTCAACCATTTCCAAGGAGGCTATTTGACTCTTTAGAAGATCTAATTTCCCAGAATTGAGCCAGGGTTTTTAAGACTGGTCCATTATGAAAAAGATCTTATGCATTTTGTTCCAATTTTTCAAATGAGTAAATTCACACAGATTAAATATAAAAGAATCTCTATATTTTTACATCTAAATTTGCTCAAATTGTCAACAGAATAGAAATTTGTTTTTATCAATATATTGCAGGAAAATGATTTCTCAAAACAACTTTCCTTAGTACTGTAAACTACATAAAATTTCAAACAGCAACTGAGATATCACTACATCTTAGCTTTCGAGAAGACTGATCAGGATCACATACTTTCTTTTTCCAGAATAGATCTGTTGCTTTTCTAATAATAGCAATAAGCCCAAGAGGGCATCCATACACATTTCCAAGTTTCAATAATAGTCAAAGTATTAAGTAACTATTCCAGTATAATTCGCTATCCAAAACAGTCTTTGGCCAGTACACCTCTTCAAAGAGATAGTGGAATTGCTTCACTCTGCCTTCAATGAACTACCTGTAATGAAAGTTGCTTTTTAGGCTTAACCTAGAGCTGCGCCCTGTGGGAAATGATGGGTCTTTGTAAATGTGTTACCGTTTACTAATACGGATGCAGAAGCAGCACAGCTGATGAACCAGCAAATCTGCTTGGACTAATTTGGGCTTCGCTGAATGAATTTGAATATCATCAAAATACATTATCCTTATCCATAACCTGCTTCCTATATTTGCTCTATCTCCACACTCATTTCAAAAGTAACTTTAAATGCTTCAATATTTTACATACCTGTGCTAGTTCTATGGTATTATATAAAACAGGACTCCCCCCACCGCCCCCACCCTGCCAAAGGATAAAAATGAAGCTTGCTACAGAAAAAAGTTACCAGGTGACTATTTCAGACCTGGAGAAAAATGAGAACATTTATACAGCAATATTTACATTTGAAAACATATAATAAATAAGAATTTCTCACTTAAATAATAGAAAATTACTTGAATATTTACCAACTAACCACCAGGAAACCATGAAAGAGTAGGTTAAAATTCTTTTCCCAATAACAAATTGCTTTATCTTGAACACACCTTTCTTCCCTCCCGCCCTCTTCCTCTCTTCCTTCCTTTCTTTTCTCTCTTCTTGGGTCATTCATGAATCTATTCAACTTCTACTAAGAGTATAACACATGCCAGGCATTATGGCTGAAAAGGATGAAAAGATGGACAGGAGAGTTGTTCCCCAAAGGAGCTCCTAATCTTTTGAATGTTAGAAAAAGAGAAATACCTATACTATAAATTATTATGAAAAAGGTTTATTTGGAGTGCTCTGGAACCAGCCAAGCGAATATAATTTGAGTGCCATGGGATGGTGACACAAGAACTTAGTTCTGAAAATCAAGTAGGAATTACTCAAGAACAGGCTGTATGAGTGAAGAGGTAGAGTGAGGAAGGTGTTTCTAAGAGAAGAAATAGAAGGAGCTGACATGGCACAGTGTCTGAAATAACTGGTGGCGCTCATGGTAAAGAACCCTCCTGCCGATGCAGGAGACAAGAGACACAGGTTTGATCCCTGGGTCAGGAAGATCCCCTGGAGGAGAGCACATGACTGAAGCAACTTAACACACACATACATACACTCACACACACATACACGTGGAAAATTAGAGTAGGGGAGCTCCCCAAAGTTGTGTACATAAGACAAATACAAGAGTCCAAGAAGAAAAAACTAGAACTTTTGTTACAATTATTCTTACCACCTCCTTTTCCCAAAATTATCTTTTTGTACATATGATATACTGTATACAATATTTTAGAATGCTAACCATTGTACATGTATATAACTTACAAATAAATAAATATATTCTAGATATATATCCTTCAAAATGCAATTGATGGTATTGCAATTAATAAAAAATAAAGAGCACAAAAAAAAAGAATATAAAAAAAAGAAAGAACTCATATTCTACATTGTCTTGAACGTGATGTATAGTAATAAAGTACTTAAGGCAAATGAACAACTGGATTTTAAAAGCTCACTCTTTACCTGTAGCCTAGGAGATAAATTAGAAGAAGAGATCTGAGACAAGAAAAGTAGTAGCGAAGCCTCTGCAGTTATCCCAGCGAGAAGGTCTTAAACAATGACGGTGTCACAGTGGGAATGCAAAGAGGAGGCAGAATTGCTTATAAGGAAAAAAGATTATCAAGTGTAAATCAGATTGACTTACGTCATTCATTAGATTTTGGTGCAACACAATTCCATAAATACAATTTATACATTCTTCCAAAAGCAGGTTTACAAATCAAGTTATAAGGTACTATTATCTATTTGAGGTCATTGAAACTCAAAGATGAAATTATATTCTGATTTCAGGAGTAGGACCATTCCTTGAAAAGCAATATGATCAATGTTCTAGCTATATCATTCCAGTTTTTCTCATATATGGTAAATTAAAATCTTGATCACTGAATATGGGAGAAAAAGAAGGAAGGAGGGGGTTGGCAAAGGTGAGGGTGAAATATATTGGCTGATATTAAAGTAAGATGCTAAGACCAGTATCCAATTATGCCCTGGCTTCCCATCAGTGATGGAACAAAAGATAGCATTGTGTTTCTGTTCTCTTTCTGCTTTACCAGGTTCCAAAAGGCCAGGAACTTTTAAATAAATCTGCCTCCAAATATATCACAGATTTTGTTAGCTAAGTAAAACAAAAACCATACAAAAGAGGATGAATGATGACCTATAATTTAGGCAGTTACTGTTGTTCAGTTGCTAAGTTGTATCTGACTCTGTGACCCCATGAGGGCTACTCTCTGTAGCCCGCCAGGCTCCTCTGTCCATGGGATTTCCCAGGCAAGAATACTGGAGTGGATTGCCATGCTTTCCTCCAGGGCATCTTCCTGACCCAGGGATTGAACCCACGTCTCCTGCTTAGCAGGTAGATTGTTTACTGCTAAGCCACCAGGGAACCCCACAACTAGGTTTAAGTTTTATTCATTGGGGTCTAAAAGTTGGACATTTTGCATAACTGAAGTATAATATTACTCTCCATCAACATTTTAAGAACTCATTTTTTGAATGAATGAATTAATGTTTAAATTTTATTGCAGATCAAAGTGCCTGATCTTACCTAAAATGTATCATACTGATGATCCTGTTGCCAGTAAAGTTCCTTGTGATAAACTGAAGATGTTTTCACTCACAGCATGTAACTTTTTAACTAGGACAATGTGGGATGTTATAAGAGCTATCCCTAGTTGCATTTTGTAATAATTTGTTATTCTGCGTTGTAAGTATTTCACATGCTTTGGGACTTCCCTGGTGGCTCAGATGGTAAAGCGTCTGTCTACAATGTGGGAGACCTGGGTTCGATCCCTGGGTCAGGAAGATTCCCTGGAGAAGGAAATGGCAACCCACTCCAGTACTCTTGCCTAGAAAATCTGATGGACGGAGGAGCCTGGCGCCCATGGGGTCGCAAAGAGTCGTACATGACTGAGCAACTTCACTTCACTTTTACTTTCAATGGCATAGCTTCTCAGAGTACTCTATAGTTTTCCCACAGTTCTATTGATCATATTTATTTTGGAACTGACTAGACAGTATAATGGCAATAGATGAATTTGCAAGGATTTTTCACAAGAACTTCAAATATTAGAAATTATTTTTAACATTAATGTGTGAAGCACGAATGTCAAAGCCACTAATTTAATACTGAAAGTAGGTTTTCCATCCTAAAAATATGTAAGTACTTTTCGGAATAAAAATTCTGCAAGTTTACTGGATTGAGACTGACAGTTCCGATCAGAGAATAAAAACAAAATGCCATCCCACAGATTGAAAAAGTATTTATTAATCAGTTTAAATTTCACTCCTCTTTTTAATGTATTCTGAGAATATTGAAGCAATCAGCGTTATATTATTGTTGTAATGATAGCTTAGGAGGCGACAGAAATCCTCTTTGGGAGACTGAACTCAGACAAGCTGGAGACAGCTGACAGGGCACACTGCAGGGGCAGTTTGTTTAGCAATAACAGGATAGGTGCCCTCTAATCATAGTAAAGTCATCCCGGTTTTTCATGCCAAAATTCCAGATTTACTTCTGAACTAACCCTACACAGGGCTCAAGAAAACAGAATATATTCACCTCCAGCAATAAATTAACTGACATGTGAGCACATAACATGTGGCTTTAAATATAGCACTATATTACCCATCTTCCTTAGAGACAGAATGGACTCTGATTCATAGAGCAGGTAACAAACCTGAGGCTCTCAATCATGGCTGAAGGAATTTACGTGCACTGCAGACACTCACTCTCCTCGGAAGGTCATCTCTGCACAACCTGGGAAATAATCCCTGCCAGCCGATTTGCAAACTGCCTGAGGCATCGCTCCTGAGAGACATAACTCCTCTTCTTTCAAGGCTAGAGGTCAGAGCCATGATCACAGCTCAGTCAAATTTAAAGGAAAAAGTATCTGGGGTCAAAAATATCCTAAGGAAAAATAGAAGACTAAAACTGACAAAATATATTGTGCTCCTCTGAGCTTTAGTATGATGATGGAAAAAAATCTGTTGCAGAATATTAAGTTTAGATTTTTTTTATCTGACAGCTTCAAAATAACTAAAACTGAATACAGAATCTGACGAATGTCATGCTGCAATCAGTTTCGAGGACATTTTTAAATGCTACACACCCATTTAAATCCTCATCAACCTAGACATTCCAAAAAAGTAAAATAAAATCAAGTGTAAGAGACTTAAACATGAAATGTGAGCAGCAGCTCAGTGATTAAATTACTGCATCAATTAACTTGAGTACACAGATAGAAGGCTGCTCTTTCAAGCAATGTTAATTCTGCCTCTGATCAGATAAGACTCCTCCTCACATCACGCTTGTTGCTTCATAAAACACAATGTACACAGCAAAAAGGCAGGGACAATTTGTAAATAAGAACAAACTGCTCTTTGAGAATTCTCTATAAAATACATAAATTGATGTTTGTGTAAAAAAAAAAAGTAGTCATTTCCATACACTTCTTTTAAAAAAATTTGTCATTTCCATACACTTCTAACAGTGAAAAACTCTGAAAATTGTTTTTGAAAATCATAAGACAGATGAAATTACCATTAAACTCAACAAGAGTCACTTGGTACCCATAAAAATCATAAATGAGCACATTTAAAGACTAAAGGCATTTCTGGATGTACACATCGCAAAAGGGTAAAGTGCTTCATTTTGGTCATCTCTGCCAACTGCTATTACATGCTGTCATTCTCAGTAAGAGGAAATGCATTTGCAGAAGTGGAGTGCAACAGGCCTTAAATCAGACAAGCTGGGGACTGTGGACAGAGCGCTGTCCGCACTCTGCCTACGGGGGCCCTTGAATATCAGGATTTTATGGGGTGCTTTTCTGATATCTCTGACTCTTAGTGGACTCTAGTAACTCCTTAAAATCTGGACTACTAACCTACTCAATATCTATTAATTTTGCTCCCGCCCTTTTTCAAGGTTCTAGCTTCTATCCAGGCAAAAAGAAAAGGAAGAATCCAATTTGTACTTTCATTTTTCCTGGCCCTTCAAAACGGAGTTCAGAGGTCACCTCCTCATTGTTTCTGTATTACTCAGAACAGACTTGTTATGGCAAGCTAGTGACTTAAGGCTGCTGAAGCGCAGGGGTTCACACCTTTTATTTATATATGCAAAGTCCACTGCAAGTCTGGTGGCTCTCCAAAGCAGCACCCTCCCTAGGCTAAAGGCCAGTCCTATCTCCTTAACATGCCACACCCAGATGACCACAGTAGGGTAGAAAGGATCTGGAAGACAACGTATGTCTCATAACTACATTGTCCTAGGAGAGCACCACTTCTGTTCAAAATGCATTGGCTATAACTAACCAGAAGTCATGCTGAGCTTTAAGGAAAGTGGGGTCATATCCTCTTCCCAGAAGATCTGGAAGAAGAGAAGAATGAGACATGGGTAAGAACTTTGGGTGTCCACTGTACCCCTTCTAACCATGCACTGAACGTGTAGACTGGGTACCCAACATGTTCTCGGCTTTGTCTTCACTCTGTCATATAATGGAAAATGTAATAGGTTTATTGTCTGCTTTACCTCATCAGGTAATGAACTCCTTGAAGGGAACAACCATATAATATCTTCCCAGTAAATTACATAAACACACAAACATAACCACAAAGTCAGGTGCATGGCATTTGAGAAGTTCTGATTTGGAGAAGACTCGTGAGTCCCTTGGACAGCAAGGAGATCCAGCCAGTCAATCCTAAAGGAAATCAGTCTTGAATATTCATTGTGTTAGGTAGTTAGAATAGGAAAAACAGGTCCAGAATGGCAGTGGCTAAAAGACAAGAGAAAAGACCCCAAAAACAGAACAGAGGAAGGTCCAAGGACCAGACTGAGGACCTCAGGTGGAACAAACAGCACTCCTGGCTAACACCATGTTCCCAGGGCAGGCCCAGAGGGAGGAGAAAAAACATACAAAAAGAGGACCCAAAGGGCCAGGGGTCTCTCTGGCTCCCTCTCCTCTTCGCGCGAGTCTTTGGGGTCGGCATGCCCTCACGCCTTGAGGATGTGTTTCCTTTATTTTCTAAATAAAACAGAGCTCTAACACTGATCTGTCTGAGAGCTGTGACATGGTTTGTCCTAGGACTGAAACGCTGGTCTGTTGCTTCAAATTTTTGTTGTGACAAGACAGAACTGAGGAAATTACACTCTCTCCTGACAACTGGAAGGACTGATGCTGAAGCAGAAACTCCAATATTTGGCCAACTGATGAGAAGAACTGACTCATTGGAAAAGACAGACCCTGATGCTGAGAAAGACTGAAGGAGGGGAAGGAGGGAGGAGAAGGGGACAACATAGGATGAGATGGTTTGATGGCATCACCAACTTGATGGACATGAGTTTGAGTAAACTTCAGGAGTTGGTGATGGACAAGGAGGCCTGGCATGCTGCCATCCTTGGGGTCGCAAAGAGTCAGACACAACTGAGTGACTGAATTTCCAAGGTATGGTAGCAACATCAAAAACACATTTGACTTAATATGAAAGCAACCATTTGTTTAACATTAAAAAAATATTAACTGAATGTCTCCTATATGCCAATTGAAACTTCAGGCCCTGTGAAAAGAGAAATAAATGAGATAAATGAGGATCCTCTCATGTAGTAGTTTACATTCTAATAAGGATATACAATAAATAAAAATAGAAACAAGAAATATCCAAAACAAGAATGCCAGAAACAAGAAAATATTTTATCATTAGGAGAGCTACTATAAACAAGGTCATCAGGGAAGTCCTCTACAAAGGTGACCTTTGAACAACCCATGAATAGCAAAAGTGATGTGAAGTCACTCAGTCGTGTCCAACTCCTTGTGACCCCATGCACCGTACACTACCATGCCTTTCCATCCATGGGATTTTTCCAGGCAAGAGTACTGGAGTCGGTTGCCATTTCCTTCTCCGAATAGCAAAAGAGGAGGCTACAGTTAGAAAATTTATGAAAGGAATAATTTTAAAAGAAGGAACAACTAGCCCAAAGTCCAGAGTGAACTTGTTGTATTCAAGAATGTAGAATATGCATATGATGTATGATCAATCCCTATCTGTAATTAGATGTGACATTATTTTATATTAAAGACCTTATCAAGAGTTCAAAATATCTTCACTTTTACTGAATTCACCTCTAAAATAATATAGAGTTAAAGCACAATTCCCAGCATAGCTCATCACTATCAACCACCAACTTTCATTAAGCGCCATCACACATGAAAGAAAAGTGGCTATGACTGTAGAAATTTTTTTAAACATAAGACTTCACTTAAAAATTTACAGTCTATTATAGAAAAAGGCAAATATAATAAAGTACTAATACAAAATTATAAAAGCAATGTGTAGCAAAAATGACACATATCTCCAGGCAATATAAGATTAATCACCAAGTAAGATTATCTACATACACATTGATTTTATATGTTGTTCATAAGTTTCTATCTAGATGGAAGAAAATTGGACAGATTTTCACTAAATCTGCAGGAATCACTTGACGTATTTCTGTCTTAAGAAACAGTCTGTGTATGACACACAACATTCACTTGTGGGGTACCAAAAAAAAGGTAGAGAGTAACATTCCAGAGCAGCTAAAACTGGTTCTTACACCTAAAAGTGCAATAAAGGGTCCATGAGGTCTTCAGTTCAGTTCGGTTCAGTCGCTCAGTCATGTCTGACTCTTTGCAACCCCATGAATTGCAGCATGCCAGGCCTCCATGTCCATCACCAACTCCCGGAGTTCAATCAGACTCACATCTATTGAGTCAGTGATGCCATCCAGCCATCTCATCCTGGGTCGTCCCCTTCTCCTCCTGCCCCCAATCCCTCCCAGCATCAGAGTCTTTTCCAATGAGTCAACTCTTCACATGAGGTGGCCAAAGTACTAGAGTTTCAGCTTTAGCATCATTCCTTCCAAAGACATCCCAGGGCTGATCTCCTTCAGAATGGACTGGTTGGATCTCGTTGCAGTCCAAGGGACTCTCAAGAGTCTTCTCCAACACCACAGTTCAAAAGCATCAATTCTTCGGTGCTCAGCCTTCTTCACAGACCAACTCTCACATCCATACATGACCACAGGAAAAACCATAGCCTTGACTAGATGGACCTTAGTCGGCAAAGTAATGTCTCTGCTTTTGAATATGCTATCTAGGTTGGTTATAACTTTTCTTCTAAGGAGTAAGCGTCTTTTAGTTTCATGGCTGCAGTCACCATCTGCAGTGATTTTGGAGCCCCCCAAAATTAAAGTCTGACACTGTTTCCACTGTTTCCCCATCTATTTCCCAGGAAGTGATGGGACCGGATGCCATGATCTTCGTTTTCTGAATGTTGAGCTTTAAGCCGACTTTTTCACTCTCCACTTTCACTTTCATCAAGAGGCTTTTTAGTTCCCTTTCACTTTCTACCATAAGGGTGGTATCATCTGCGTATCTGAGGTTATTGATATTTCTCCCGGCAATCTTGATTCCAGCTTGTGTTTCTTCCAGTCCAGCATTTCTCATGATGTACTCTGCATAGAAGTTAAATAAGCAGGGTGACAATATACAGCCTTGACCTACTCCTTTTCCTATTTGGAACCAGTCTGTTGTTCCATGTCCAGTTCTAATTGTTGCTTCCTGACCTGCATACAGATTTCTCAAGAGGCAGGTCAGATGGTCTGGTATTCCCATCTCTTTCAGAATTTTCCTCAGTTTATTGTGATCCACACAGTCAAAGACTTTGGCATAGTGAATAAAGCAGAATTAGATGTTTTTCTGGAACTCTCTTGCTTTTTCCATGATCCAGCGGATGTTGGCAATTTGATCTCTGGTTCCTCTGCCTTTTCTAAACCCAGCTTGAACATCAGGAAGTTCATGGTTCAGGTACTGCTGAAGCCTGGCTTGGAGAATTTTGAGCATTACTTTACTGACAGAATGTGGTCCACGGGAGAAGGGAATGGCAAACCACTTCCGTATTCTTGCCTTGAGAACCCCATGAACAGTATGAAAAGGCAAAATGATAGGATACTGAAAGAGGAACTCCCCAGGTCAGTAGGTGCCCAACACGCTACTGGAGATCAGTGGAGAAATAACTCCAGAAAGAATGAAGGCATGGAGCCAAAGCAAAAACAATCCCCAGCTGTGGATGTGACTGGTGATACAAGCAAGGTCCGACGCTGTAAAGAGCAATATTGCTTACGAACCTGGAATGTCAGGTCCATGAATCAGGGCAAATTGGAAGTGGTCAAACAGGAGATGGCAAGAGTGAATGTCAACATTCTAGGAATCAGCGAACTAACATGTACTGGAATGGGTGAATTTAACTCAGATGACCATTATATCTACTACTGCAGGCAGGAATCCCTCAGAAGAAATGGAGTAGCCATCATGGTCAACAAAAGAGTCCCAAATGCAGTACTTGGATGCAATCTCAAAAATGACAGAATGATCTCTGTTCGTTTCCAAAGCAAACCATTCAATATCACAGTAATTCAAGTCTATGCCCCAACCAGTAACGCTGAAGCAGCTGAAGTTGAATGATTCTATGAAGACCTACAAGACCTTTTAGAACTAACACCCAAAGAAGATGTCCTTTTCATAATAGGGGACTGGAATGCAAAAGTAGGAAGTCAAGAAACACCTGGAGTAACAGGCAAATTTGGCCCTGGAATGCAGAGTGAAGCAGGGCAAAGACTAATAGAGTTTTGCCAAGAAAATGCACTGGCCATAGTAAATACCCTCTTCCAACAATACAAGAGAAGACTCTACACATGGACATCACCAGATGGTCAACACCAAAATCAGATTGATTATATTCTTTGCAGCCAAAGATGGAGAAGCTCTAAACAGTCAACAAAAACAAGACCAGGAGCTGACTGTGACTCAGATCATGAACTCCTTATTGCCAAATTCAGACTTAAATTCAAGATTGTATGATTATACAGTGGAAGTGAGAAATAGATTTAAGGGCCTAGATCTGATAGATAGAGTCCCTGATGAACTATGGAATGAGGTTTGTGACACTGTACAGGAGACAGGGATCAAGACCGTCCCCATGGAAAAGAAATGCAAAAAAGCAAAATGGATGTCTGGGGAGGCCTTACAAACAGCTGTGAAAAGAAGAGAAGCGAAAAGCAAAGGAAAAAAGAAAGATATAAGCATCTGAATGCAGAGTTCCAAAGAATAGCAAGAAGAGATAAGAAAGCCTTCTTCAGTGATCAATGCAAAGAAATAGAGGAAAAGAACAGAATGGGAAAGACTAGAGATCTCTTCAAGAAAATTAGAGATACCAAGGGAACATTTCATGCAAAGATGGGCTCGATAAAGGAGAGAAAAGGTATGGACCTAACAACAGCAGAAGATATTAAGAAGAGGTGGCAAAAATACATGGAAGAACTGTACAAAAAAGATCTTCACAACCCAGATAATCACGATGGTTTGATCACTCATCTAGAGCCAGACATCTTGGAATGTGAAGTCAAGTGGGCCTTAGAAAGCATCACTATGAACAAAGCTTGTGGAGGTGATGAAATTCCTATTGAGTTATTTCAAATCCTGAAAGATGATGCTGTGAAAGTGCTGCACTCAATACGCCAGCAAATTTGGAAAACTCAGCAGTGGCCACAGGACTGGAAAAGGTCAGTTTTCATTCCAATCCCAAAGAAAAGCAATGCCATGAGGCCTTAGAGGTCTGGTAATAGTGAGGGATAAACAATTTTGGAAAGTAATACAATGAATGAACAGAGAGAAAAGAGTGATTTTAAATTTGAACACCTAATTATGTGACTGAAAGGCAATCAATCCAAATTTAATGCATGGATATGCAATAACACGTACCCTAACATATACAACAAAAAATAATGTGATCCAGAATGAGTGATAATAGTGATTTATTTATTTAATGATGGTTTATGATCCTCTCACGTTATGCAAAGAAAGCTAACCACTATATGATAGAGGTTAAGAATTCAAAAAAGGAAAAATCTTGTCTTAGCTTAGTTTTTCCCAGAAGTAAATTCTGAGACAAAGATTCACCAATTCATGAAACTGGTTATAAAGGAGGAAACAACTGTAAGAGAGGGAGAAAGTGAGACAAGGAAGGGAAAGTATATAATAAAGAACTGGTTATTAATCAAGTGTCCACTCTAGATAAAAGAACCTAATACTACTGGAGGAATCTGGTAGCAAGTCTAGAACAGGGTAGTGAATAAGAAAGGCTGAGAAATTTATACACTCACTCATGTCAGTAATTAGCTAAGGCTGTTCCCAGGCAATATTAATTAACTGGTATTGCTGATCTACTGAGTAGGAAGACAAAGTGGTGACAAGAAAAAAAAAAAAAAAAGATTGAGGGCAGGAGGAGAAGGGGACGACAGAGGATGAGATGGTTGGACAGCATCACTGACTCAATGGACATGCTGCTGCTGCTGCTAAGTCGCTTCAGTTGCGTCCAACTTTGTGCTACCCCATAGATGGCAGCCCACCAGGCTCTGCCGTCCCTGGGATTCTCCAGGCAAGAATACTGGAGTGGGTTGCCATTTCCTTCTCCAGTGCATGAAAGTGAAAAGGGAAAGTGAAGTCGCTCAGTCGTGTCCAACTCATAGCGACCCCATGGACTGGAGCCTACCAGGCTCCTCCATCCATGGGATTTTCCAGGCAAGAGTACTGAAGTGGGGTGCCATTGCCTTACATTGAGTTTGGGTGAACTCCGGGAGTTGGTGATGGACAGGGAGGCCTGGCCTGCTGTGGTTCATGGGGTTGCAAGGAGTTGGACACAACTGAGCGACTGAACTGAGATGAACTGAATGAAATGAACATATGCTTTCTGACTGTGATGGTGGAAAAGACTCTTAAAAGTCCTTGGACAGCAAGGAGATCAAACCTAATCAATCCTAAAGGAAATCAACCCTGAATATTCATTGGAAAGACTGATGCTAAAGCTCCATCTGCTGCAAAGAGCCATCTGCTGCAAAGAGCTGACTCATTAGAAAAGACCCTGAAACTGCAAAAGACTGAGGCCAAGAGAAGAAGGAGTGATAGAGGATGAGATGGTTGAATGGCATGACTGACTCAAAGGAGGTAAGTTTGAGCAAACTCCAGGAGATAGTGAAAGACAAGGAAGCCTGGTGTGCTGCAGTTCATGAGGTCACAAATACTTGGACACAACTTAGTGACTGAACAACAATAATGAAATAATGGACATAGACAGCAATCATCAGCAGTTGCTAAAACTATTAGCTGAAGAGGTGACAAGAAAATTTATGTTGTTTATCATAAACTTTATCAGGTTGACAACATCTGAACCCAAAAACTAAATCATAACATGACAGAAAGATAACCAGATAGTGAATGCTTCGTAAAGCTATGCAATAGGAAGTAAACAATAACACCTATGAAGTCTTTCCCAGAGAAAAAACAAAAATCCTGCAATCTGAATAATCCTGTAGATCTAACTATCAGTTTACACAAAAGAGAGAGAGAGAGAGAGGACATCATCTGTATACATACCATTTGCAAAATTCAGAATGTGTGAAATTCTACAGAATCATTATTTTTTAACAAATAGTCTACAATGAAAAAATTAAAGGGGAACCTACATACAGAAAAACATCTAATGTAATGTGGAGACTGTTTAGGTCTTGATTTCAGCAAATCAATTGTAAAATATAGAATAAAATTTAAGACAATAAATTTGACATTGAGTGTCTCCTTTATGATATTCTGTTCAGTTCAGTTGCTCAGTCATGTCTGACTCTTTGTGACCCCATGAAGCGCAGCACACCAGGCCTCCATGTCCATCACCAACTCCCGGAGTCCACCCAAACCCATGTCCATCAAGTAGGTGATGCCATCCAGCCATCTCATCCTCTGTCGTCCCCTTCTCTTCCTGCCCTCAATCCCTCCCAGCATCAGAGTCTTTTCCAATGAGTCTACTCTTCACATGAGGTGGCCAAAGTATTGGAGTTTCAGCTTTAGCATCAGTCCTTCCAATGAACACCCAGGACTGATCTCCTTTAGGATGGACTGGTTGGATCTCCTTGCAGTCCAAGGGACTCTCAAGAGTCTTCTCCAACACCACAGTTCAAAAGCATCAATTCTTGGGTGCTCAGCCTTCTTCACAGTCCGACTCTCACATCCATACATGACCACTGGAAAAAACATAGCCTTGACTAGATGGACCTTTGTTGGCAAAGTAATGTCTCTGCTTTTGAATATGCTATCTAGGTTGGTCATAACTTTCCTTCCAAGGAGTAAGCGTCTTTTAATTTCATGGCTGAAATCACCATCTGCAGTGATTTTGGAGCCCAAAAAAATAAAGTCTGACACTGTTTCCACTGTTTCCCCATCTATTTCCCATGGAGTGATGGGACCGGATGCCATGATCTTCGTTTTCTGAAGGTTGAGCTTTAAGCCAACTTTTTCACTCTCCACTTTCACTTTCATCAAGAGGCTTTTTTTAGTTCTTCTTCTGCTGCTGCTAAGTCACTTCAGCCATGTCCAACTCTGTGTGACCCCATAGACGGCAGCCCACCAGGCTCCCCCGTCCCTGGGATTCTCCAGGCAAGAACACCGGAGTACATTGCCATTTCCTTCTCCAGTGCACAAAAGTGAAAAGTGAAAGTGAGGTCACTCAGTCGTGTCCGACTCTTAGCGACCCCATGGCCTGCAGCCCATCAGGCTCCTCCATCCATGGGATTTTCCAGGCAAGAGTACTGTTAACATTTTAGTACTAATCATTTTGCAATAATGTTCTTTTTAAAAGCCCTTTTATAATTTAGATATATTCATAATTCCAGAAAGCTTAACTTTAAATACTTATCAATAAAATAATATGATGTCTGGAATTCATTTTAAAAGAATCCAAAGGACTGGAAGGAAGACTATGTGTGTATTCATCACCAGGGGATCTTCCTTATCCAAACATCGAACCCTGGTCTCTTGGCACTGCAAGCAGAGTCTTTAAGGTCTATGCTGCCAGGGAAGCCCCAAGAATACTGTTGTGGGTAGGTATTCCCTTCTCCATGGGATCTTTCCGACCCAGGGACCAAACTGGCGTCTCCCGCAATGTGGGCAGATTCTTCACCATCTGAGCCACCAGGGAAGCCCTTATTTACACTAGCTGATTAGTATAGGTGCATTTGTTAACTTACTTAAGATATGTATGAATACAGAGATTTGGTATTCCAAGTGAGTTGACTAAATTTAGTATTTCTGATATCTTGCCTCATCATTAAAATCATTAAAGACTGAAAACAACTACTCAGAGAAAGAAACACAGAACAAAGTTAGAAAAAAAAAAGTAGTTATGAAAGTACAATGTGGGTGGGCACGCAAAAACTTCACCTTCACTGAGAAAAGGAACTTCCAATGCCTACAATTGAGGCAGGAAGCAAGGGTCTACCTCGAGACTCCTTATCTGTTACCGAATGCCAAGTGGGCAATTTAGTAAAGAAAAAAAACACCTAATCTGGGAATTAGAAGGCTAACAATGCCGAGCTTTGTAAATCACAAATCACTTGACCTGAGTAGGTTTTGGAGCATGACAACACAGCAAATTAAATAACAGCAACAATAATAATTGTGTTGCGTGTACTAGCTGCAGACCTCGCACTTGTCCTAAAGGCTTTGCGTACTTTATCCTCAATTTCATAGCAACCCAAGGAGGTGGTGTAGGCGACTGACATAAAGTTTTTAAAGGAGTACTAATGAGGTAAGCATCAATACATGGGACCATTTCTCAAAAGAGGAGACTGAGGGTCGGAGGCCAACAACTCAAGGTTCTACACTGGAACGACTTGGTCCAGCCAATATTCCACGTTTGTTTCAACACGAAAGAATGCTTTGAACACTTCAACGCACTGAACTATACATGAAAGAAGCTTGTGGGGGCTGGGTGTGAAATTCTGGAGAACTCAAAACTTCCCACAGACCTACAGATTTTGGTCGCTTTAGACACCTCGGTCCCACGGTGGGAAACAAAACAAAACAAAACAGACCTTCACTCACCGCTAGGAAGCCTGTCCTCACCGCTGGACTTCAAGCCCTGGCTTCCCAACGCCTCCACCCGCCAGCCCCCAGCTTTCTCTCATCTTCGGTGTGTGACCTTCGAACTACATCTCCCATAAAGCCGTGCGCGGACACCTGCCTTTACCGGAAGTTCGCGAGGCTCCATCCGGCGCCGGAGTGTGGGGTTTCCCCTGCTCTCGGACTATAAACACAGGTGTCCTTACTGTGGTCACCTGTGGGTTAGTAGCAGAAGCGACGAGTTGGAGTGCCCAGGGCCCCTTCTGGAGCTGGTAACCAGTTCTCTGTGCTCTTTCGGTCTCCGCGCTGACGGGCCCTGCGCTGTTGGGTGGTGTGGCGCAGTCTCGCGCTAGGGCGCGGACGCAGGTGTGGACTTAAGAGCCTGGACTTCCGGGAGGGGCCTGGGCGCGCAGCCGACCCAGCACAGTCTGTGAGGTGGGGATTCGCTCTGGGTTCACTTCACTGCATTTAAAGAATTCTCACAGTCCTGGCACGGAAACAGACGTTCAAGGAACTTGGAGACGCTGGGGAGACCGTGCATGGGGCGGGGAGGAGGGCGTTTGGTAGGTGAGCTGGCCCTCGGGAATGCCCCAGAAATTCGGGTCGGTGACCGCAGTGACAAGGTTGTTTGTGAGGTCTGCCTTATCTCTTGAGCCGTGTGGCCTTGGACCAGTCAGAGGCCCTGGTCCACACACTCATAAAACTGGGTGTTGGTTTGGCTCAAGGTGTGAGACCCTTTAAAGTCAAGATACTTTAAAACCGTCTCTGAGGATCGTCCATATTCTTCAAAAGCAAGGGCAGCATTAGGCTAACTGAATCGCCTCATCCTGCCTTCAAACACCGTGTCTTCAGAACCTGAGGAGAAATGAAAAAGTAAATCGAACAGTAGAGCTGGACTTTAGGCTTTGTGTGCTCTTCTGGAATGAGTAATGGTTCTGTTTCTAGATGGGCTTTCTGGCGAGAAAGCGTAAGGGGGGAAAGTATACATTTTCTACTCTTTTCTCCTGAAAATACAGTATGCATAAACATTGCACTGTGGGTAGTGAATGGTACTGTATTTTTGGAGGCCACGTTTGCAGTCAACCGGGAGTGAGTGGACTGTGGAGGAAGTGAGAAAGTGACCATGACTTAAATATTGCCTATAGTAAACCAAACTGAAGAACCTGGATGATATGATTTTAAGGAAAAGGCAACTTCAAAGGGAAAGCCATACATGAGTCAGTATACAGCAAAATTAAAATAAAAATAAATAAATCCTGAAATGCAAAGTAAAATCCTGAAAAGTAGCTTCTGTTATTCATAATATGTCTAATGCATTTAGAAATCTTAATATGAAGAGAATGGTGAAGTAAATTCTAGGGTAAATCAAAAGAAATGGGTTGTTTTCTAATCCAGAAGTCACCCCTCCTAATTTAAGTTATATACAGAATTTCAGTATTTTGTCTCTATTCCTGTGAGTAGTTTTAGCCTATTTATAGGTAGCAGAAAGATAATTAAACAGGTAAGGTGAACAGACACAAAATGAGAAAGTTAATCTCCAGCCCATTTTTTTCTTTAAATATTGTCATGCTGCTACTGATAGACAATTGATAAACAAAATTGCAGTCAGAACCTTAAAGACACCTGCTGTCAAAACTTATGGATTATATAACCTTTCTTTATAGCCTCAGTAGGTTATTCTCAGAAGGTAGAAACCTAGTTACAATACCAAATCTTTTCTTAATGGAATTTCACAGAAAAAAAAAAATCATACCTTAAAAAAAAGTACTTTGAGGAGTTTATAGACAACTGAAATATGAACCATTTCCCCAAAGATTGTGCCCTACCACATTCAGCCCACAATTAGGAAGCATTTATTAGAGGATATGGAACGATTAGTTTCGATCCCTGGGTCAGGAAAATCCCCTGGAGAAGGGCATGGCAACCCAGGCCGTTATTCTTGCCTGGAGAATCCCGTAGACAGAGGAGCCTGGTGGGTGGCAGACCATGGGGTCCAACAGAGTCGGTCGGACACAACTCAAGCAACTTGGCATGCACACATGCACACGCACATAGAACAGGTCTTTCTTACTGAAGTAACGGTGACAAAGCAGACAAAGTTAATGATTTTAAAAGCTTCTGTGATTCGAGGGTAGACAGAATGACCAATAGAACAAATAATAGATCCAAAAATACATGGTCGTCTCATTTATGACAAGTCTAATACTGCAATATAATGGGACAAAGACAATAAATTTGACAGTGACCCTGACTCAAATGGGTTTTATCTATTGGGATAAAAATGTATCGTGACCCTTACCTCACACCATGAGCAAAAGTCAATCCCTGATGGATTAGTCAATCCCTGTGAAAGGTAAAGCAATACATTTTTTTCACATGAAACTTAGTTCTTTGAATAGGATCATAATTTCCCTGAAAGGACAGATCTGTTTCTAGTATCATTTAATCTAAGAGAATACTACTTGTCAGCTGCTAAAACTACCTGCTTTATTTCTGCCTTCTTTAACTCCCCTCATGCCCTGATCTGTATTGAAGTCCCTCTGGTTTGCCTCCAATACACTTTTCTGTTTGTCATATACATTTTACCTTATCCTCCCTCCCACTGATGTCACTCCCTTCAACTCTTTTCCACCAAAGTTCTTTATACATTATTTTATACATCCTTCATATTGAATTACATTTAAAATTCTCAACTGATAACAGTTTTTAAGTGTATCCTGTGATGACACTTGACAGTTACCTTTTTAAGAGTAAATCGTTTTAGAAACCATAACTAATGTTCTAACTATATCAACACTCTGATAATGTTCAATCACTGATACAAGAAAGCAATTGTAAATGAGTTTTTTCCTATTTTCCTGTTTTAAGGAAGAAATGTCTTCTGTAAAAAGAAGTCTGAATCAAGAAATAATATCCCAGTTTCACTATTCAGCTGCAGAAGGAGATATTGCCAAGTTAACAGCAATACTCAGTCATTCTCCATCTCTTCTCAATGAAACTTCTGAAAATGGCTGGACTGCTTTAATGTATGCTGCAAGGAATGGGCACCCAGATGTTGTCCAATTTCTACTTGAGAAAGGGTAAACATTTTAGGCTGTGCCACCTGAAGAGTGTCTGGTTTAATTTATGGATAATGTATTTTCTTTTCAATTTTTCGTATAGCCATATTTATAATATTGGGCTTGTAAATAACTCATTGAACAGTTGTTATATAATAGCATAATTTCTCATTTAAAATTTAACTTTTTTTATTGGGGAATTAACTTTTCATACTTAATAGCCAAGCAGTTAATGAGTTAATCTAACTTTTATCTGAAATAAAAAATGTAAATCTGCCCACTATGACTACTGAAAACTTCTTGTAAAAATTCAATATCTCCTTACAGCACATAAAATGTATGCTTTTTATTTTACAGATAATCTTCCAGAAATTTTAAACACCCACTGTTTCTAACTTTTAATCATTTATGATTGGTTTAACCTTTCCATTAATATATTATGTTCTAAAAGAAAATGAAATTATGTAATTATTAAATAGAGGGACTATCATGTATATCTAGAAAATTTTATTGTAGTAAATACTGAACAAAATGTTTGCTAGTTTATTTTTTGCTTCCATCCACAGGTGCGACAGATCCATTGTCAACAAATCAAGGCAGACTGCACTGGATATAGCTAAATTTTGGGGTTATAAGCATATAGCTAACTTATTAGCTAATGCTAAAGGTGGGAAGAAGCCTTGGTTCCTAACCAATGAAGTGGAAGAATGTGAAAATTATTTTAGCAAGACACTACTGGACCGGAAAAGTGAAAAAAGAAATAATTCTGACTGGCTGTTAGCAAAAGAAAGCCATCCAGCCACAGTTTATATCCTTTTCTCAGATTTAAATCCCTTGGTTACTCTAGGTGGCAATAAAGAAAGTTTTCAACAGCCAGAAGTCAGGCTTTGTCAGCTGAACTATACAGATATAAAGGATTATTTGGCTCAGCCTGAGAAGATCACCTTGATTTTCCTTGGAGTAGAACTTGAAATGAAAAAAGAGTTTTTTAATTATGCTGGGGAATTTTCAAAAGAAGAAGAAGATGGGTTGGTTGCCTGGTTTGCTTTAGGTATAGATACTGTTGCTGCTGAAGAATTTAAGCAAAGGCATGAAAATTGTTATTTTCTTCATCCACCAATGCCAGCTCTTCTGCAATTGAAAGAAAAAGAAGCTGGTAAGAAGTGAACCCTTGTTTACTTGTATTGGTAATAATCTGATTTTTGGTACTAGATTAGAATTGCATGTGTCTGCAATTTCTAGGAAGCACACTTTTTCTAGGAAGCAATGAAATCAGGCTGTCTTCAGTAGAAACTTCCTGACATTCTTACCCTAGAGGACTACTCTTCTGGGTAGTAACAGCAGTTTTAACCCTAATGCATACTGGTTTCATTTGATTGTTCAGTGAACGATTATTGAGTGCCTGCTATACACTAAACATGCTGGCAAAGACCTTGACTATTTTGCTTTGTTTTCTGTTGCTTGTTATACCAGTTCACACGGGGTTGTATGTATCATGCTCAGAAATGAGGAATTTTTCCTAAATTCCATTTAAATGTTGTAATCTGGCCTGTGTTTAAAAAAAAAAAATCAATCACTATAGCTGCTCTGTAGCTCATGAACTGTAGATAGTTAAGTGTGGATGTCAGGAATCCTGTTAAGAGGAGGCTGAAGATTACAGTAGCCCAGGTAAGAGAATGCAGTGGCTTGGGTTAGTGGAGTAGAGAGAAGGGGAGAGTTATGAGATATTATGGAGGTAGAACTGATAGGGCTTGAACAGTAGGTTGAGTGAGAGAGAGATGATGGTAACATAGACTACAGCCTGAGTTGTTAAGATGATAATCAGAGAGATGGAGGAAAAATGATACAGTCAAGGTATATTTTGGAGAGAAAATCAGCAGTACTTGTTAATGGAGTGGGTGTGGAGTATATAATAATGAAGTGAAATATTAAAAGACTTTAATCATTTGGTAGATACTAATAAGCTTTATTGATAAAATTATACAGTCATGGGTAGAGCAAGGGAAGCAGGACAGACTTGAAGCAAATAAATGAAGATTTTATCTTTGGGCATGTTAAGTTTTAGAGAAGGGAAACAGAATCTGGAACAAAGAGGAAAGAACTAGAATATACCTGTATGACAGTCATCAACACAATGGTGGTGTTTAAATCCCAGGATACTTTGAGGTTGCATAAAAAGTTGAGAGCAAGCAAGAAAGGGAACCTGAGAATTGGCTGAATCCCCCTGAGTTCTAGAGGTCAGATAGGAGAGGAGCCATCAAAGATGATGTTGACAGTATGGCTACAAGTAAGAACAGGAGAATGTGCTCATAGAAACCAAGAGAGCAAAGTGTTTCTTGGAGTTACTAGTCAAATATATTGAATGCTGCAGAGAGTTTGAGTAAGATGAAGATAAAGATTTTTTTTTTAAGAGTCTTTGGTTTGGTAACATGAAGCTGTTGGTAATTTGACGAGAGGAGTGTCCATGGAATAGAAGGAGTAGAAGGTATACTACGGTAGACTGAAGAGTTAATGGGAGGTGAGGAAGGGGTCACTTGTCAGTGTCCACTTTCCCTTAGGTAACCTGGCAGGCTCTTCCAGAGACCTCTTAGACACTCATCCCAAAATGGGGAGTGTTATGTTTTATTCTCTACATCTGTGGAAAAAACACTATATGAGTTTAAAATTTCTTCTCTTTGAAGCTGTATATGTATACAGCTTCAAAGAGAGTCGCACAGAGTCGGACACCACTGAAGCGACTTAGCAGCAGCAGCATAATTACAAGATCTTAAAAAACAGTAAGGAAACCGAGGCTCTTTCACTCAGCTGCTGTGTAACCGTGTAACCTTCTATAGTTCCATAACCTTTGTGTGCCTGTTTCCTCCTGCCAAAAATGAGGATAATAATGGTACCTACATTATAGTGTCTAAACATTAAATAAGATGATGTATGTGGAGATTTTTGCTGGGTGCTTGACACACAGTCAGTACTCAATAAATGTTAGCTTTTCTTATGGTAATGAGAGTGAAATAATGGAGGTACTTTGAGGTAAGTTACATATTACAGAGTAACAGAGCAGGCAGATATTTAATGTTGCCTATGTTCATTGAATGTCACTGTTCCATTTGTTTTAGTTTATGGCTTATTCATTTTTCCCAGTTTAAAACATTATTGCTATTTATGGTTATTTTATTTCAAAATCTTTAGACCAAATAATCTATTTTAGGGGAGAGAAATTTTGTCAGGCATTTGAAATGTAGCATTTCTACTCTTATTGCCCCAATTCTACTATTTTTGGTCAGCCATATTAATTATTTTTTGAAGTATCAGGGTAGAGGTTGTAGACAGGGTGTACATAGTCTTAAGATTTGTTCTATTGGGCATTTTTGTCACAAACAAAGTTAATCACAAGAGTTGTAAACACAATATTTAAAAACCTGTTAATAAAGGTCTTAAATACTTGTCAAAAAAAAATATTCTATGTACTTTCCAGTTATAAACAGAATATGTTCCACAGAGACACACATCAGTACTGTCTTAGGCACCAAGGAAAGTAGAGACGGATTCCTACAGTTTCCTAGTAATATTTCATTTATGGTCCAAATCTAAGTTAGGAACTGTCTTTGTAGTGTATTTTTATGAAAGTCACTATTGTAAAGTCTTCCCTGGACTTCCCTGGTGGCTCAGGCGGTAAAGAGTCTGCCGATGGTGCGGGAGACCCGAGTTCAGTCCCTGGGTCAGGAAGAGCCCCTGGAGAAGGAAATGCCAACCCACTCCAGTATTGTTGCCTGGAAAATCCCATGGATGGAGGAGCCTGGTAGGCTACAGTCTATGGGGTCACCAAGAGTTGGACATGACTGAGCAACTTGACTATTGTAAAGTCAGTATACACTAGAATCATGCATGTCCAAAATTTACAAATCACCTATGGTAAAAGCCTAAACTAATACAGTGTATATGGATGTTAGTACATCCATCTTATATGAGAGTTTTATTTCATTAGTCCAAATTAAAGGTGAATCTAATTTTCAATTGTCATCTGTAGAATTTAAATCTTTTAATTTAAAAGACATATACAGATAACAAAAATAGGAAAATAAAACCTTTGATCATACACCTATAATATAGTACATGTCTTTATTATGATTTAAGAATGTTCTTTCCTTATGTATTAATTTGTTTACCATTTGTCATTGAATTAAAGCTTCTTTTGCTCCTACCATAGGGGTTGTAGCTCAAGCAAGATCTGTTCTCGCCTGGCACAGTCGGTATAAGTTCTGCCCAACCTGTGGAAATGCAACTAAAATTGAAGAAGGTGGCTATAAAAGAGTTTGCTTAAAAGAAGACTGTCCTAGTCTCCATGGTGTTCACAATACATCGTACCCAAGAGTTGGTAAGCCTTTTCTTTTACAGTGAAATCTCAGCCATCTGGAAACCTTAGGGAATAAGACATTCTGGAAAGACAAGATTTTGAGTTGCTAAGGAGCTTTACCTTTTTATTAAAAGCATGTCTAATTTAACCATTAAGAGTATAAGTATTAAAGTGAAAGAAAGTGAAAATGAAGTCACTCAGTTGTGTCCAACTCTTTGCGATTGCATGACCATGGGATTCTCCAGGCAAGAATACTGGAGTGGGTTGCCATTTCCTTCTCCAGAGGATCTTCCGGACACAGGGGTTGAACCCAGGTCTCCCACACTGCAGGCAGACTCTTTACTGTCTGAGCCACCAGGGGCTCAGACAGTATTAAAGTATTTATTACTATTCAGTATTACTATATAGTATTAAGTAAAGTATTAAGTATTACTATATAGTATTACTATATACTATAAAGTAATAAGTATTACTATATAATATATACAGTATTAAGTATTAAAGTATTACCTAATTTGATGACTTTTAAGTAAAGGACATTGTATATAACTGACCATTTCTTAACCTTGGGTTAATAGCATGAATTTGATGCATTGAGGTACAGGATTTCAAAACCCCACCATCTGGGTCCATTTAGTGAAGTGAGGGAAAAAAAACCCACCCTCACAGTCCAGTACCTGCTTGTGGCATCACCAAAACAGCCTGGAGCTAGCTTCTCCATACTGCTGATGTCTGCCTCTACCTTCTCTCTCCCTATCGCTGCTTTGAATTGGCTGTGGACTTGGAAATCTGATAAACCAGCCCTTTAAAACTGCGCAAAAAGGGACAGACCCAGCCACACCTGAGGAGGTCTCCTGGGAGTAAAGCGCATGGCTTAGTGACAGGTGTTTGCTGCTTAGAGCATTTCACATTTGATTACTGATCTTCAGTCATAATCTAGTGAGGCGAACTCACTGAATTAGTGACTTCTCGAGTCGTTCCAAAAGTCACTAATGCAGTGAATATTATTTAAATAAATTAGTATTTTAATGGCTTAAACTTAACCATCAAGCCATATTAGCTTTTAAAAACACTTTGTTAAGGATGAGAAAGGGGCGACAGAATGAGATGGTTGGATAGCATCACCAACTCAGTGGCCATGAGTTTGAACAAACTCTGAGAGATAGTGAAGGGCAGGGAAGCCTGGCATGCTGCAGTCCATGGGGTCACAAAGAGTCAGACACAACTTAATGACTGAACAACAAACAACAAGGACTGGGATGGAAGGAGACATTTACTATGGTAAAATTTGAATTTTATCCGTACTATGTATTAGTTATTTAAACTTCTTTCTAATTAAAAAAATAAGCCTAGCATACTGTAAGTATACAATACTTACAATAAATCAACATTTATTGTGTAGTTACAGTATGCTAGGCTTATTTTTTAATGTTTATTTTTTATTTTTATCTTATGCTTTTTTTATGCTATTGAGATGAGAAAGAAGACAAAAATGGCCTTTCTTTAGCTTACTGACAGTATTCTATGCAATTTCCCTGAAATACTCTGTCTTTAGACAGATAGAAACAACCTCTTGTAACTACAAAAGAGTTTTGTTCTTACAGGAGGTACACATTTGTATTATCCTATTAGTGACTTTACACAATGAGTCTAAATTGTTTTTTCCTATCACTCATACATCTGATTTTTTTAAACAGATCCAGTGGTAATCATGCAAGTTATTCATCCTGATGGGACCAAATGTCTTTTAGGCAGGCAGAAGAGATTTCCTCCAGGCATGTTTACTTGCCTCGCTGGATTTATTGAACCTGGTGCGCCTTTTCTGTATAATTTTTATAGTAATTGCCATTTAACGTATGATTTCTACATAAAAATTTTGGACAGCATTTGAAAGTAATCTCTGACGAACTATCATGTTATAAAACTGGGGTATTTTAAAATATTTTTTGTGTTTTAAATAATATAATTTTTGTTGTCACTAATGGAATCATTTCATCTGCTTTAAAAATTCTTTGCCTTTTCATATATTGCTCTTACCCAAGGCATCACTTCCTTCTGTGCTAGACTCAGTTGTCACCTTTTCAGAGAGACTTTCCCAGATGGCACCAAGTAAACTAGTTAACCCCATATCCTACATTCACAGTCCCTGTTATCCAGTCTGGCTTTTCTCTAGAGCACTCATCAGCACCTAACAGGGTATATATGTAAGTATGTATTTACTTACCTACTTTTCTTTTTATTTATTTTTTATTTGCTAGTACAAGAAAGTAAGTTCCATAAAGGCAAGGACTTTGTTTTATTTATTGCTCTATCCCAAACCCTTAGAGCATATGCCTCCTACGTTGTAGAAGTTCAATAAATATTCAATAAATATTTGTGGAATAAATGAATATATCTAATTAGCACATGTTTAATCTCAATTTCTAGTATCAATCTACACTGATAGATAATAATAGTACTAAACATATAAACTTTCCCAAAGGCTTTCTGTATATTAAATCATATCGTCCTCATACAACTTTACATAGTAGATACTATTTCACCACAGTGGCTGAATAACTTGCCCAAGAACAAAGAGCTAGTGAGTGATAGGACAGGCATTCAGACCTGGGCAGTTTGGCTCTAGGTCCATGCTCCTAATTACTATGCTTGCTCTAGTAGCCCTAGGTCATATTTTTACCTGTTATGTAGCCTTCCATTTATGAATATTCCACAATTCATTTATCCATTCTGCTATAAGCTTTTACCATTAACAGCAACACTGCAGTGAATCCTTGTGTACATTTGGCCTTCATACGGTGTATATCCGAGAGTAGGGCTGCTAACTCATAGACCATGAGCATCTTAATCATTTCCACATATTGCCAAGTTATTTTCTGAAATATCCCTGCCAATTTACACTGCCTCTGGAAGTACATAAAATGTCTGTTATTCCTCATCTTTACAGAGTTAGGAATATCAGGATTTTTATTTGCTGTTCTGATGGATATGAAGCGGTATGTCATTGTAGTTTTAACTTTTATTTCCTTGCTGATGAAGCATCTTTTTCAGATGTGTGTTAGGCATGCAGTTTCTTTCCCCTTGAATTTTATATTTTATATTCTTTGTCTGTTTTTGTTTTGGTTGTTTAATCTTTTTTTCTTATTGATTTTAGGGTTTTTTTTAATATGCACTGCATGCTAATATTTATTT
>SJYQ01002372.1:795730-807030 GCA_006410935.1 Redunca redunca | reverse complement strand
TTTTGATAAATGTTTTCTGAAAAATGGAAAAAGCCAAATTTTAGTCATCTTCCTCTGTTTAAAATTAGTAATGTATAAACAAAAAATACAAAAGCCTTTTACAAAGTTGCCATATTTGGAAGGCTTAATTTTTTATAATTTAAATGTATTTAATCTTTTTAATCTTACAACTTGGGGTCACATATATTTGTATACATATATAATTTGTTATATATATATATACATACAGAAACTTAACATATACACATGTACACATCCAGTAAATTTTATCTTCAGATTTAGTTACATATCTAGTCTAATGTCTATTTTTATTACTTGTCTAACATTACCAGTCTTTGCATTTTTAATTTTTTATTTGGTTGGAAAAATGACTAAGTAACTGTTTCAAAAATAAGGTTAGGGATATGGATTAACATAGAAGAGAATGAAGCAACAGAGGGTGAGACCATGAGATGGAAGGAGAAAGTACAAGTTTTAATAAGCCAAATAAATTCAATTAAAATCTTATAAACAGTAGACAGCTAATCCTAGAACTGTGTTGCTAATGCGTCTATAGCAAAATACTAGGTGAGACTGTACTATAAAACAAATCTATTAATTATTCACAATAAAATTCCCACATGCAATTTAATTAGGGATGACAACCAGTTACTAGGTTCTGAATGTGTACGTGTGTACACATGTCAGTCTATTTGTGCAAGCTCATGCTCACAAGAGGGTGAGATGATTGGATGGCATCACCGATTCAATGAACATGAGTTTGAGTAAACTCCAGGAGTTCGTGATGGCCAGGGAGGCCTGGCGTACTGCAGTCCGTGGGGTCACAAAGAGTCAGACACGGCTGAGCAACTGAACTGAACTGATGCTCACAAGCTGGGGGTGATGAGTAAAATTTATGTGTTGGGCTCAAAACAGCAAGTTTTCTCTTAGCAGAAAAAGATCTAGGACAACGTAATCCAAAGGGCAAACTTAGGAGCGTCTGTCTTCAGATGTGAAAGGTCTGCGTCTTGAGGCAGACCAGAAGTACTTGCAAAGCGGCTGGAAAGGGAGGGCTGAAGAGTCTGACATCAGTGCAGATGAGAGGGGTGCTCAGTAAGGGGACCAAGCGCTTGGGAGCTTTGACACCCCAGGGGTGAAGAGAGGCCCAGAGGCACCATGTGCTTTGAGGAGACCGGAATAATAATGTTGCTAAGAGCCTGCATCTTTAAAGACAATCTCTTCAGTCAGAAGAGAACTGTAAAGGAGTTACTTGTGAAAATAGTACTGAAAAGGATTTTTTTTTCCCTACACTACACCTTGTCCTTTTTCTTCCTGAGACAGTTGGGTAGAATTCAAAACAGCTTCTGAAAGGTGGTGTGCAATTTATCTTATATCCAACAGAGTTTTCAAGTAATTCCATTTATTTGCCCAACGTAGAATTGGTCACAAGGAAAGTTAAGTGAATAATGAGATGGCATGAGAAAAACGGGTCATCAGCAGCCTGAATTCTTTTATATGGGACAAGTTTTTTCAACTATAAAATAAAAATGTTGGTAATGTTGATTGGCGTAGCAGGCAAATACTGTTTTCACTAAAGGATACCCACATATTAATATAATTGTACTCACTGGTGGAAGTAGCAGTTGTAACTTGTCTTTATTCCTTCAAGAATGCATGTCTCTTACTGCTAAGCAGATAACATCATACATTGGACAACAAATATTTCTCCTTTTCAAAATCCCCATTATAATGATTCTCTACAGAATAGTGGAGTGGCTGTGGAGTTTTACATTTTTGCTAATGGATAAATTTTTGACCCTGATGCTGGGAAAGATTAAGGGCAGGAGGAGAAGGAGAGACAGAGGATAAGATGGTTAGATGGCATCACCAACTCAACAGATATGAGTTTGAGTAAACTCCAGGAGTTGGTGATGGACAAGGAGGCCTGGCCTGCTGCAGGCCATGGAGTCACAGAGAGTCGGACACGACTGAGCAACTGAACTGAACTGAACACTTTTCTAAGGAAGTCTGATAAGAGACAAATTACAGCAGAAAGAATGAAAAAATGTCCTGACTCTTCACTCCTGGGCTCATGGGAACTCCTTGTCTTATCCCTGATGGATTAAGAACATTCTCCTAACCACTTAATTCGGGAAGTAGTTTCATTTTTAGTAATGTGGAAGTTAGACCCAGCAGTAGAAGTGGAAAATAGTACTCATATCTATTTTAGAACAGAGAACTAGACAAGTGATCCAGTCTGAAGCTTATTTTTGTTTACTTTTTATCCTGCCCATTTTACTTTAGCCTGAAATTACACTCTATTTGGAGCAGTATGATGTTTTGAACACCTCGGTAGAGTACCTTATAAATATTTATTACTGCTTTCAGATAGCAGTGAGCTGAAGTCATCTCCATCAACGGGGTAAAAACGATTTAAAATGCCATTTATCCAACAGCTTTGCTGCTAAGAGTTACTTGACTTTTTTGCTTGGTTTACTTGTGTTTATAAAACAAGCTTAAATACGCCAGGGCCAAGTAGTTTGGAGGATTTGGAACTCCAAAGAAAAGATGCCCCAACAATGTGCAAACTCAAATCTCCGGAGCCGTGTTGGTCCAGACCATCATCTGTTCTACATTGTCATAGTAAGGGCTTTAGTGGGAATCTCGCCAGGAGTGGGAAGCCAGTCAAAACACTGTGTGTTCTGGGATAACAAGAGAAAATACAGACCTGTGTAGAGGTATCTAATTATTATTATTTTTGGAAAATACTCTTATGTTGTACAAATTACTAGGTTTGTCATACTGACCTTTTTCTTTCTTTTCCCAGCCATTTTATACATCCATATGAGTAATACACATATTTGTCATTCTATTAGGATGATATATTCATCACATAAATGCTTTGTTTTGTTTTGGGGCTTCCCTCTTGGCTCAGCTGGTAAAGAACCCATCTGCAATGTGGGAGACCTGGGTTCGATCCTGGGTTAGGAAGATACACTGGAGAAGGGAAAGGCTACCCACTCCAGTATTCTGGCCTAGAGAAGTCTATGGACTGTCGGACACGACTGAGCAACTTTCACTTCACTTAACACCATTAAAAGGGCACATAAGTCTCTCTGTTCAGTATATCTAACTTCAATATTAATAAATTATAAGTTCAATTTAAATCTAGTTTTCTGGACTTTGTAAAGGTTATTTTTTCCTGTTCTAATATATTTCTAAGAATTACTATGGATCCCTTTTTTAAAAAATCTTCTAGAAAACAACTCTAATTAGCTTCTTCTCCTAATACTAATAATGTTTACATAGGCTTTACATATAGAATATTAACAATTATTTCATTTTATCCTTAACCCTATCAAATGAATATTAATATCATTATCCCCATTTTACACTTGGCTTAGAGGCATTAAATTTTTCATTCATATTGTTAATAAATAGGAGAGCCCACGTTTGAATTCATCTTACAAAATTTTTCCACTTACCAGAGCTATCTTACAAAATTTTCTTAATAATGCTGCCTTCACAAAAGTACATCCAGTCTTGATTTCCTCTTTCAGTCCTTTAAAGTTTAGTTATTTTTCAGGTTGGGCCTTCTACTCATGTTACTCTGCATATTTCTGCAAGGTCTTCACTACTTAGTACCCAGGTTTCTGTCTCCAGCTGTCTGTCAGACATACCTACTTGGATGTCTCAGAGCCTCCTAAATATTACATGTTTTAAAGTTATCTTTTCTAAAAAAATTAAAAATAAATTTAAAAATAATAATGATAAAATTATCTTTTCTCTCAAGCATGTCCCTGCTTCTATGTCTTACGACGACTCAACACGGAACTTTGGGTATTGTTATCCTTCATTTGCCTACTTTATCCTTCACCTGCCCTTTCCTACAGCAAACACTCTCCAAACCCTCTCTCTTTTACGTCTCCCACTACTTGAGGTTTTATTCCCAATCCATTCTTCACATTACTGTCAAAGGAGATATTGATAAGGGGCAATATTTTCTAGTCTTTCCCTTACTTAAAGTTCTTGAAAAGATATCCTGTTGGACAAAGAATAAAGTCCTATTTTCTTAGCATAACAATTAATCTCTGCAGTTTCGATTTTCATCACTTGCCTTTCTTCCAGCCCCTCATATACCATAATTCATGTTCCTACAAAAGCCACAAATACATCTTCTAAATTTTTATTTGACATTAATAACATTCATTAAGGATCACCTGAATAATTATGATCAATATCATATAACAGTAGCTTAAATAGAAATATGGAGAAGGCAATGGCACCCCACTCCGGTACTCTTGCCTGGAAAATCCTATGGATGGAGGAGCCTGGTGGGCTGCAGTCCATGGGGTCACTAAGAGTTGGACACAACTGAGCGACTTCACTTTCACTTTCATGCACTGGAAAAGGAAACGGCACTCCACTCCAGTGTTCTTGCCTGGAGAATCCCAGCGACAGGGGAGCCTGGTGGGCTGCCCTCTATGGGGTCGCACAGAGTCGGACACGACTGAAGCGACTTAGCAGCAGCAGCAAATAGAAATATTTCATTTATTTAAAAATTCTAAACTGGTTTTTCATTGATATAAGATTTCAGAAATTCTAAATCAAGGTCTATCTATTATTTATCCTAGTTTTACAGATGAGTGCACTGAGTCCAGGAGAAGTCAGATACTTCCCTGAGGTCAACACAGGTTATGAAAATAGGACTCAAATTTAAATAATATTAATCAAAGTCTACAACCTCCACCATACCATACACCATACTGCTTCTGCTTCTGAATCTACCATATGAAGATAAATAAGTCACCATCCAAGAGCCCAACTAGAGCACTTAAGTTTTCTTTTTTGTTTGGGTTTCTTCCACTCCATCTGCACCACATGAACATCACAGCTGTGTTTCTGATATGCCCCATCCAAGATCCTAAGCCACAGAGGCCTGCAGTGCAGCGTTGCTTACTAAAAGCACATCTGAAAATAAACAGACTATTAGGAACGGTTAAGACAGATAATAATAGAATGATTAAAGGATGGTAGATCATTCCTGACACTGCATAAGATTAAGATGCTAATCAGATTTTGGATTTAGACAACCCAGATAAATCCCAAGTAGAACAAGACAAGGTACTCAAATCTTTACTTCATTTTCTTGCCTTTCAAAACACACATTTGCATTTTATCCATGTCTCCTTTAGAGCTGAGAAACTTATGAAGGCTTTACCCAGGTGAGCTGATTATATGTTCCTTTTAGTTTTTTCTTTTTCTTCTTTTTTATGCCATTTTGAATGAACTATACCCTATTTTAATTCTTGCTGTCCTAAATTAGTTGTTTAGCAAAAGGAAAATTGTTTGAGTGTTATATATGAAGATAATTTAACAACGTATTCCTTTCCAGTCACAAAAAAAATCCAACAGCTGTTCTTAACCTGCTTTGTTACAAAATAGGATGGATACATCCCAGCACGCCCCCCCAAAAAAAAAAATTCTGAATAGTCAGTTTGCTTAGGCTTCTTGTATTTATGCAAAGAAAGATATCTTATGTACATTTGAATAGCCACCATCTATATCCTAATTTGGTTATTTGAAATAAATTGTACATTTGGAAAGCAAGGAAAATGTAATTGAGATGCTAGGCTGCTCAACATAGTTGAAATGCTTTCTGAATTCAGTGAGGGTCAGTTTAATTTCAAAGCAGCAGTCCTTGTTTTGAATTCCTATATTCTGCTTTGTTTCGTTTGCAGCATTAAATTTACTAATCACCAAACTTGATTTCCTCATCCAGTTTGGTTATAAGAATTTTTCCTGATTAATTTTATACTCAATTTTTTCTATTGTGTAAATGTTTATATTCAATTGCTTTGAAAAATATTAATTACCCAAAACATTGTAATCTGACCTCTAGAAAGAAGAAATTAAGAATTAAATATTTTTTCTATAATAACAATTGCATCTACTCTGAGATTCAGACCAATTTCATAGGCAAAATATTCTGACTGATACCTTTTGTGTAAATAATACCAAATCAAATGTGGCAAAATAATGTTTTTGCAACCTCAGTTTGAGTTATCATTAAATAGTATGTCCCAAGATTCTGATGGCAATGTATATTTACAATCAAAAAATTCCTCTCTGGATCCAGGATTCAGTCAGTCCCAGTCCTTCTTACCTCCTACTTTCACTCAGAATTTAAGTATTAGATAGGTTTTCATCTCTTTCTCTTCTCCCAGAATTTTAGCATTAGTTCTTTTATTCTAGTGTCAAATTACCATAATGTTGACTAAGGATCCTAAAATTATTTATTTGGAAAGTAAACTGAATAATAAATGTCTCCTGTCTACTTTTTAGAAAGATACTCTATTCACTCAGTTGCTAGCATTCATTTTTTTCTTAAATTTTATGTGAACTCATTTAACTTTTCAAAGAAATCTATAGTAACCATGTGATAATTATAGGATGTTCATAAAATAATCTCAGCATCTTCTCTTCAGGGGGAAAACCATCCAATGACCAAGTTTTCAAATAAGTTTCTGAAATGACACCCAGAATTTTACCTGGGATGTATCAAATTCTCAACTGTCTCATCACCTATAATGCCTCTTTCACAGACTGTTCCTGATTGTTTTTACAAAAAGCAGAATAAAAATTCTGAATGTGATCTGAATTGTGAAGATAAAAACTCAGTATACAAAACGCACTGATATGTTACTCTTATTTGGAGACCTCAGTGAATATGAGAGATGGGATAGAATGTTAGCACTGATTATCTGCCCAATACAAACTCAATCATAAAGTGATCAAACTACTTGGCAGACTAATTCTAAACATAATTTCTCATTCCTTCATCATTGGCCAGACTGCACTATACACACTTTCTAATAACAGTGGGCAAAACTGCAGCTTAGGAGATCAAACTATGTAAAGGAATGAAAGCAGAACTATCAAGCACAGACATTTTAACATAAATGCCATTTTACTGCTTTCAAAAACACGCATTAGTTTGGATTAAGCTACAGAAAAGTATTTACTTTAGTGAATAAATAAAGTGATCATAGAAAATGTTTCAAAATGTTGATTCTAAAATTAGTGGAGAAGGCATATCCTTTAAACATTTTGAATAAAGCCTCTACGAATTCTTACATCTTGTAAAGTAATATTCTTATCAAATTATTTTTTCAGAGGTGACACAAGTAATTTCAAGGTAATTCAGGTTACCCTGAATTATAAATCCTAAACTAGCAATGAGGTTTAACATTGCCCAAAGTACCCTAAATATTATTAGAATAAAAAGTTGGCTATTAATAAGTAGCTGATGATGATAACATTTCCAATGAAACATTTGAAAGAACATTGCTCATTAACGTCTTCTGAGTGACTTGAAGAAGTATAGTTAACCTGCAGCCATTTTTAACTTAAATGTTTACTTGAAATTACTATTACTCCTCAGAATTTAACAGTGTGATTTTATATGTGTTTTCCTTGATTCTAGGCTGGAAAGGAATGATATTACACATTTTCTACTTTGAGCAATCAGAACCTCTCCAGTATCATAAACTAGATGAGATTTGTCCTGGGGGAGTAAGACATGACCTCAGTGAATCACAGGAGTTTTACGTTTGGGGGGAACTACACACTGAGCTTTCTGTATGGAGATCAAGACACAGTGTGTTCAAACAGTACTTCAAACAGAGATGTGAGCCTGAATGCTTCAAAATTAAGAGGGTGTCACTTAAACCCATCAGGAGTTGGTAGTTCAGCGATTATTAAGCCTTCAGAGAAGCATAGCTCTTCTAGAACATAGTTATTGAAGTAGCCTAGCTCTACTTTAGTAGGTGAAAAAGGAGACAGCATTCCTCTTTAGAAAACTCAAAAGCATTCTTCATTTAATTAATAGGTAAGGGAAGGTCGTCCACAGAAAAAAAGTAGTCCCTGAGATTTATTCAATTTATATTAGGTGCCTGTTCTTTTGCTTTCACATATGTGCTTTATTTTTCCTTTTTCTTCATCTTAATGGAAACACAACTGTTTAGTAAACTTTTTATTATTTGAAATATGTAAGTGTTGAAACTGTCATCTCTTCTCTAGTTTGCAGACAGTATAATCGGCCAAAGAGAAATATTATTAAGTGTCACATAAGACTGAATACATGAAATAGGTCCTTTAAGATAATTCTATGCTGGCCAAGGCCAGAGTAGGGGAAAACCATAGTTACAGATTTCTCAGATCTAGCGACTGAAAAATATTTCAGAGTAGGTAGGGCTCTAATTGTAATTGAATAGGGCGATTCCTCCTTGTGTGGTGGTATTTAATCCATGCATCATTCTGCATGTGGGATCAGGTAAACACACTCTTACAGTCACTCCAAAGCCGATGAAGATCTGAGGCAGAGCAAAACACACGTCCAAGGGTGTCTAGTCTAGTGTTGGCATGATGAGGGCACACAGAGTGTGCCTACACCTTCTAAAGTAACAAACGCACGCCACTGGTGATACGCAAAAATGGCTTCTGGGGATGCAAGATGAAAATATTTTCTTTTCATTCATTATTTGTTCTGTTTTAATATGTATTAGCTACAACCTAGAATGTCACATGTCTTGTTATCTAACATGAAGCTAAAGTTCAAAATTTAGTGAATCAAAAATTACTAAGCAAATAAACAGCTGTAACACCGAGGACAGACCTAGGATGCAGTGTGGGGCAGAGCCTCTTCATACTGGGCTAAGAAGAACTAAACAGTGATCTCTTCCTAGAAGCTTGCAGATATAGAAAGAAAGAAAAAGCATCTGTGCTCAAAACATTCAAAATTAAGCCTTAGTGTGTACTACTTGGGAAAGGAAAATGAGGTGGAATGAAATGAACTCTGTTCATTGCAGGTTTCCTCAGGACTGTTCTAGTCTAAAATCTTAAGGCTGTAAAAGATTTTCTGAATGAGACTCCATTCCATCTGATTGCATCGGGTTCAGTGGGGTTTCTAAATCAGAACCGCTTGATATGTTTGTGAGGCTGAGAGGGTGGGCAAGCGCTCATTAAAAATGCATATTTCTAGGCCCCACCTCAGAATCCAAATCTCTTAAGAGGCCCCCAAATTGACATTTTTTGCAAGTTACTCCGTGATTCTTAAACCCTCTTAAGTTTGAGAATTTTTGTGTTAAACCACAAATTCCTTGAAGTTTAGAATATGTTTACATTTTTATATTAAGGCCCTCTCAGAACCTTGCGCCCATAGCACAGAGGGATTCTTCAGCCTGCCTCTGCAGGAAGCACACTGGGTTATCCCAATTATGATCCATCTCCTTTTACCAGAATCATACTATAAGGAAGTGGGAGAGGAAAGAATTCCTAGACCATGTCAGGAGGAGCCTCCACATTTAACACCGTAGATCAGTAAAAATCTTTCAAAAATCTTAAGGTAAAAAAAACAGCTCTTCACTTTTCAGAGTATTGCCATGGTGAAAAAGAAGAGAAGCAGCATCTCAACACTGTGTCTCCTTGAGCAATCCGTTGCACCGCCCTGTCTCCTCTGATGAAAAATGAGGATGTTGAGTAGATGATTTCACACCGATCTGTCCTCAAAGGCTAGACACTTTTGAAAATGTAGGGATTTTCATTTTTAGTTCATTCTTCCCTTCCTGTACTGGTATTACTTAATATAGCAAACCTTATTAAATACCAAGCTCAATTTTCTTTTGGTTTACTAACAAATTTTTCTTTACCCAACTTTTAAAACATTAATAATAATAATAACAATAAGTTCCACACTCGACAATGCTCATTTCTATCTGCATTTCGTTTCTGCCGAGATTCTGATTTAACTTCTATAGAGTGAGCTTCCTGCCCTCCAAGGGTTACCCTCATCCACTGAAGTTGCGTTTGAGCAACTATGGGTTAAGTAGGGTGATGACATTTCAACAAAGCTTATTTTTAAAGATAATTATTTCAGTATTGAAATTGTTTGTATCTGTTCTTCTGAACTGAAGACCTTAACAGATTTATGCTCCAGTGATGACCAAGAGTCTGTTTTATAGATAGCCATCATACTCCCTATGAACTTTAACAGCCTACTCATAATATGGTACTTAGGGCAAGGAAAAGTTGGTTTCACTGGATGTGAGATGTGAATGTTTCTATTTAAAACCATTAACCTAATAGATTCTAATATTTTATCCATGAATGTATGTAAATATTAATAGGGGCTTCCCAGGTGGCTCAGTGGTAAAGAATCTGTCTGCAAAGCAGGAGACATAAGAGACGCGGGTTTGATCCCTGGGTTGGGAAGATCCCCCGGAGGAAGACATGGCAACCCACTCCAGTATTCTTGCCTGGAGAATCCCATGGAGAGAAGAACCAGGCAGGTTACTGTCCATGGGTTCTCAGAGTCAGACATGACTGAGTGACTGAGTAACGACAAAGCTGTTCAGTTCCATGACACTAGGAAACTTACAGCAATTATTAAGAATTACTGCCCAGCAACCCAGGGAGCAAAAGTTCATTCTTGCAGACCCATAGAAGTGAGGGCAAGTCTCAACTGATACCTGGGCTGAAACAGCTGTTTTCCAGTATAACTCTTATGTTCATACATAATTTTTAGAAATTTAAGGACAAAACAATACAGTTTACATTCTAGGCTATTCAAAAATCAGAATGAGAGGAGAAGATAATATTGCATACTTTAAATGCACTTTTAAAAGTAAATGGAACTTTTAGAATTTTCTTTAAATATTTTTAACTTGAATTTTTCATAATTTGGTTTACATATAAATTTCCTTTAAACATTTAGTACAGAGAACATAGGCCTTGTGTGAAAATCAAGAAAATGAAGTTATAAGAAACGCACTAAGATTTCTTGCAAATTCTACAAGAAACTAGAGCCAATAGTTATCTTAAAAAGTACTTGATAGCATGCTACATTGGAAGTTAAGCATTTAACCTTCTGAGATTATTTTATAGAATTTTAATAGCTATCATTTTGTACCTTTTAATGACTCTTTCTCTTCTTATTGCCAGCAGAACATACCCTGTGAATGTTACAAGGAAAACACTTCAGCTTCAACAATACAATCGAGAATTTTTAAGTAATTTTTCAAAACAGCAATAGCAGTAAAATTTTCTAACAATACCTTTAAAAAATCTTTGCCATCTAACAATATTCTGAAAATAATGGTGTCGCTTTGTAATTCTGCAGTAGAAAGATATTGTTCATATTTCCTGTTTACATTTTTTCTCACTCTTCTGTGAATTATATGAGTCAAAACCCAGTTAAAAAAAAATCTATAAAATCCAATGTAAAGGTCTAAAATATGATAGGTTTTGACTGATACATAATA
>SJYQ01002372.1:765676-795010 GCA_006410935.1 Redunca redunca | reverse complement strand
TATATACATACACATGTATATGAGTAATATTAATAATAACTTTATTAACTATCAACAAATTAATACAGAGTAAAGGGAAAGAATACAGTTGGCAAAACAAGAGGGGACATTATTTTCTTTTTACTATTTATCTATTCGGCTGCGCCCGGGCTTCGACTTGGCACGTGGGATCCAGTTCGTGACCAGGGATCGAGCCCTTGCCCCCTGCACTGGCAGCACTGAAGTCTTAGCCACTGGACCACCAGAGAAGTCCGAGGGGGCACGTTATTAAAAACATGATTGTATGCAGGGGCTAATTAGAAACTGTCCATCTGGTTCATTTCTTCTTGCACTTTTATCAGGTACTATGTGCCAGGCACTATGCTAGGCTGACACACTCAACAGGTTTTTCAATTCCCTGAAATAAAGTTGAGCTATTTCAGAGCTCAAGTGCAAACTGATTATAAAATTTGCTCTATATGCTCAGAAATAATTCCAGGGCATCTATACCATGTGTTGCTCAAAGAACTGTCTAATTCCTAATAGCCTGGGTTCTAGTCCTGAGTGATGCAGAAAGCAAGGGCTCTCTGGGTATGTCTTTCTCCTATAAAATTAGAACTTAATAAGATAATCTTGAAAACTTCTAAATATTTCTAGCTCTAAAAGAGTGTATGGTATGATCAGCTTTGTCTAAGCACTCATTCGCAGCTCTTATCCAATGGACTATCTCCCAATGTTAAGCATTGTGTGTGTGTGTGCGCTTAGCTATGACCCCACTGACTGTAGCCCATCAGGCTTCTTTGTCCTTGGGATTTCCCAGGCAAGAATACTGGAGTGGGTTGCCATTTCCTCCTCCATGGGATCTTTCCGACCCAGGGATTGAACCCAGGGTTCAATCTCCTGCACTGTAGGCGGATTCTTTACCATCTGAGCCACCAGGAAAGCCCAACGTCAGGCATTGCTCAACTTTAATTATGTGTGCATTCTAATAGTCCTGTATATATACTCTAATACAAGGTTAAGGATAATAAATGCCATCTACCGGAAACATTCGTAACGTATTTTCAGTTGTGTTTCTCCACGATAACTCTGCAAGGTGAAACGTGTTGTCGTTTTCTCCTTTGGAGACCAGCCTCACAGAGATTACGTGGCCTGCCAAGTAAACAGCAGAGGCAAGACACACCCCAAATCTTCCCCTGAACAAAGTGCAGCAGGCTACATTTTACTGTTCAAACTAAATGGGATCATACAGAAATAATCAATAACCTAGTCAAGTGCTTTTGAAGCATTTTTTTTTTAATTAGAAAATCCAATATGTGTCAGACAAGGGTTAGGGAAAAAAAAGATTTTAATTATGTGTTTGTAATCCTCTCCCCAACCCTACCCCATATTGGCCTGCTAAGAAGAAAGGATTATTACTTGCTTACTCAGCCATAGAAACTTAATTGTGTCTATTGGGGAGAGAATATAAAGGCTAATTAGAAGATACGAAATGAGTGTCAATTGCTCTATATAAGAAAGGAGGCCTAAGGAAAAGGAATTTTCATAAAGTTATGAGACTGAGAATTTACGGAAGAAAAGGGATTTGAAATCAACACATTACTATGATGGGATTTTGAGGAGAGAAATGGGTTAAGAAGAATTTAAATAACTTTTTACCAAAACTGGCCACAAAGCAGCCATATTTTGTTTGGCAAAACAGAGAAAAGATGAGCCTCTCTGCTGAGATGTCCAAAGGCACAGGCTGCCCAAATACACTCAAAACAAACTGCTTCATGGGAAGCTATTTTTCTTTGTATCTGTGCAGACAGTTAAACCCTCTGAAAGTGAAGCAATTGAATCGGGTTTAGCTCTAAGCACAGGCAGGTTTTTCCCTGGTTAGTTAGTAGGCTGCCTTCTCCCTGGATCTCTCCCCAATACTTTCTATTAGTTATGACATCAGCAGGGAAAATAATCCTTTATTTCATAATAAAGGCAAAGAATTTACTATCACAAATAGTAGATTCTTCTATAAAGAATCCATGTTGTATACTAAAACAAAATTTTATATATAGTATATATGATAATGTATTGAAGGCTAAGCACCTCTCTACTCTACCCCCACTTAATATAGCAGAGCTAGAAATTTGCTGATATTGAATTAGGCTAAAAGGATTAGGAATTTCTATTAGGTTAGGAAAAAACTGGAATACCAGTTCAATTCAGTTCACTGGCTCAGTTGTGTCCAACTCTGCAACCCCATGGACTGCAGCTTGCCAGGCCTCCCTGTCCATCACCAACTCCCAGAGTTTACTCAGACTCATGTCCATTGAGTTGGTGATGCTATCAAACCATCTCATCCTCTGTCGTCCCCTTCTCCTCCCGCCTTCAATCTTTCCCAGCATCAGGGTCTTTTCCAGTGAGTCAGTTCTTCATGTCAGGTAGCCAAACCATTAGAGCTTCAGCTTCAACATCAGTCCTTCCAATGAATATTCAGGACTGATCCCCTTTAGAATGGACTGGTTGGATCTCCTCGCAGTCCAACGGAATCTCAAGAGTCTTCTCCAACACCACAGTTCAAAGCATCAATTCTTCAGCACTCAGTTTTCTTTACAGTCCAACTCTCACATCAAACCATAGCTTTAACTAGATGGAGCTTTGTTGGCAAAATAACTGAAATATAAAAATGATCAAATTAAACAGAATATGACTTTATAACTTGCATCCTAAATGTCTACACATACGAAAAGAATTTATGTTTAAGTGTTCACATAGTATATAATAATGCACTAAATAGTTGGGATGGAAATAAACAGGAAAGGAGAATATAATTATGAAAACAAAATGATTCAGAGAAAAACACTGTGGAATGCCAGAAAATGACATTATGCTATCAAGTTCACAAATGAATTGAGCTAGTTGGTAATTTTACTAAAACCTAAATTCTGAGTGGAAAATAATTTCAAATTTGATACTTTCAAAGGCCAGTGAAAGCTGAAGACCCTCAGCTCCCTAAAATGAGGAAGAAAAGAAGAAAAGCCTATAAAAAATGGAAACTCTTGAATCTCACAGTATGTAAGTCTAATACATTGGCTTTATAAGTACATAAAAGGTGAACTACGTGGTTTATGTATTTTTATCTTTATCAAGGAATAGCTATGAAAATAGGAAGATAAATGTACATATATATTATAAAATGATTTAGAAATGTGATCAATTGTTACTATATATACACATTTCTACATTATCAATTATATGAATTACAAGTGATAGCAATTCAAATAAAAATATTTACATATTCAGACAAAGGTTATTAAAGTTCCTATTCTTAGACTCTGTTATCAATGCATTCCTATGTAACTGTCTCAAATATATCTCCTACTTGCAGAAATTGAAGCATAGACCATTGAAAGCGGCTATAAGCTGTAAAATTATCAAACTGAAAATGCCTATATACTGTTCTTTGCAAGAGGGTGTTATTCTGAGATAAAATTGTAATCTACAATTCTGGAAGGCAGGCTACCAGTCTGTAACCTGCTGTAAATGGGCGTCAGAGAGCCGTGTCTCCGTGTCTCTCCTCATACAACTTCCACGTGACAGCTCTCAGACTATAATCAGGCCCACTGGAAACTCTGAGTACTTGCTATAAGAAAAGTTATTCCCTCAGACTAAAAGAGAGACAAATGGGAATGGTTTGACTCTCCAAGGACCTTCAGTATGTTCGAGAACCTATATGTCAAATCAGAAGTCTGTACACCTCNAAGTATATATAAAATGCTATTTAAAACAATTATAAATACTACTTTTCCTATTTTATCTTAATTAGCTTAATAAAGATATCCTTGTGGACACCTGGTTCATAGATTTCCATGACATCATTATTTATCTCTTGCTCATTCTTTTCTTTTCCCTTTAAAATACTCTTTCAGACATTTAAAACAAAAGTTGAAATCTTTGTATTTTGTCTGCTGTTTGTTACACAAGATACAATACTTCATGCTCATGTTTGCAAATCTGTCAAGCAAAATATTCTAATATTATAAAGCAGAGGAGTAAAGGTTACAAGGTGTCAGTTTTGGGGCCAAATACCTGACCATGGCAACTGGCTCATTATCAAGAAGGCTCTTAAAATTCATTTGCATAAATTTGCTCTGAATTTTTTATTTCACCCACCTTGGAAGTCTCTGCTTCAGAGTAAAACTTAACTTAGATTCCTACTTCCTAAAACTACCAAGTGATATTCTGCATTCTAAGATAATTGATTTAAAATGACATATTTATTAGAAATGAATGTGAAAAATACCATGACATACTAGGAATTAATGGAAAACGCTACTCAAAATACTTACAAAGGCTATGCATTGAATTTCATCCTAGAATTTGGAACAGCTGCTTTCTAAATGGACACAGAAAGTTTTTCTTTTTTTGCTGCTTCTTTAGGTGAACCTCAGGCTGCTGACCAAGCATGCCAAAAAAACATAAAAGATCTTGAAAAAGAAGTCAAAGGAGACACCGCAGGAGCTTTACTTCATCAGACTGGGGCATTAGGAAAATCTCAGGAAAGTGGAGATGAGCATACATCTGTTTCTACGAGCAGAAGGCAGAAGTCTCCTTTTCTCCCTAAAGATAAGAAAGGACCCCCCTCTGAAAGCAAAATAATTAAGGAAAAGGAAAAGGATGAGCCTCCTTCATCCCTTTCTGATCAATCAGACAAAGTCTTACCAGCGGTCACGTTCCATGACTGCGAAGAACCATTATCAGAAAAAATTGCCCTGCAGGATTTCCCAAACACATCAGAGGCCCTTCAACCATCAAAAGGCAAAACTACGACAGACGTGGAGTGTGGGGTTGTCCATGTACAAGTAGCAGTCAAGAGCTGCTGCTTCTGTCAAGCAGGAATATGGCTCCCAGCAAAAAAGGCGGGTTCAAGATGGCACCCGTGTTACCCTGTCAGACACTTTCAGAGATGCTACACTTCTAGAAGCTGCTCTTCGAAGTGCAAGAATTTATCGGCCGGAGAAGGACAACGCAAAGCATCTTCTAAATCTGAAGGGAAAATTGCCGGAACTGAGAGCCCCGCACTGAAAGTTAGCATCGTAGGAAAAGGAATTAAAATCAAATACGTGAGTAAGAAAGCGAATGTATTAATAAATATAACTTGTCCGCCAAAAAGTGGGAAAATAGCAAAGAACGGAAACCTTGCCTCCAGCCACTCAGTTGAAGAAGGGCCCAAGTCTTCTGCACAGTCCGATACTGGGTGCCCTGAGAAGTGGCGGCTGGAAGACAAGCGTCACTGTTCAGGTTGCTTGCACGTCTCTCCCCCCACTGCTTTTGCTCTCCAGAAAGAGGAGAATTCTGATACAGTTGTGGTTTCTCTGTGCTCAAGCCCTGACAGGGAGAAGAGGAAGCCTGACACAGCACCCTCAGTCTCAGATGACTGTGCGGTAGAATCTGCCATCTTTCAGCAAAAGAACTGTGCGATTAGTAAGAATACCCCCCAAAAGAAACGTGTCTCTGAGGCTGAGACTCTTCTCACCAGCATTCTTCCTACTTCACGTGGTACCTTAAAGACCACGAGCTTAAGCGATACAGACTTAAGTAAAACGCCTTTTGAGGACCCTACAGATGTGAACAGAGACAGAAAAATCATCTCAGACAAACCAGAAAAGACCACATCGGACCCAGAAGGAATAAATTATTTGCCAAGTTCCATTACTGACATCTTTCCAGATGGCAAAGGCTCTGACATTGGTTCGTCTTCTCTGAGCGTGCAGTTTGTGGGAGAAAAAGCATCCAACATTTACTGTAAAGGTAGCAAAATTCCACCTGCAGATTGCTATGAGAACTCAGATTCTTTATCTTTCCCTTCTATTCAAAATGTTCTGAAGTCTTCCACTTCTTTCAGCCCATCACCCTGGGCCGCTGGACACTCAGAACCTAAAGAAACCCCTGGGGATCCCGTTTCCTTTAATCACTGTGCTGAAGTTTTGAAAGACTATGGGGAAGGGCTTATTGATGTGACTGAGAGAGACTTGGAAAACACTTTACATAGTGACTCTCATACAAAAGCACAGCAACCACTGGAAGTGAAGGGGACACCGCATCCCCCTCTCAGCATCGCGTCCTCCGGCAACCTCCCTGCTGGCCAGCCACTCCACAGTAGTAGCTGCATCACCGCAGAGTGGGGTCAGACAGGGTCTCAGGCAAGCCATCCAGACTCAGCGGTCCCCAGCAACACAAAAGCACCAGTGATGACATTAATAGCTGGTGAGTTAGACCAAAGATTAATTATTCAAGGTGATAAAGAAGACACTGTCTACTCTAATTATTCCATGGGAATGAAAAACCCTAAAGAGCCTCCCGGCTCTCTGGGAAATGTTGAAAAAGACAAATTCCACATCATTATGCCTGCAGTAAAGAACACATGCTACAGAGATTTTGAAGACCTAGCAAAGAAGAATCATGATGAAGTCTGCTTTCAGACAAATCCTCCAGACAGTGCTGAGTTCAGCTGTGCAGTGTGTGCTACAGATAACCCGTTCCTTACTGAGAAAACCCTGACCGATGACGTGGACCAATATGGTAACCAGGATGAACAAAGCTTTGGACTAACCGCTTGTAAACAGGAGCCAGCAGGGTGCCAAAGGACTGCATCAACAAAGCCAAACCCTGAAGAAAATAAAAATGACCTGAAGGAAACTTATGATCACCAAATAGACATCCTGTTCTCCCCTCAGAAGCAGAAAGCTCTGAAAGGTACAGTGGGCTATATAGAATCTTTAACTTTCATTGTTTTTACTTGTTTGACCTTTGGGAAGTCTTTTTTTATTGCTTGGGATTTTTTTCTTTATGACTGAAGATATATTGAGTATTTTAGAGTTAGATGAATACAGGCAAGCATATATCAGCCTGCTTTTTCCATTATCACCTACCCCACCCATAAATACTGCATAGCAAAATTACCAAGACTGCAGTTTAATATAAAGTTTAAAAAAATCGATTTCTCTTTAAAAGGTTGATGTATTGCCAAATCAATTTTGTGGGAAACGTTAGCCTTTTGCCACTCTTAAATAATCTGCCATTTCTTCCTTCTTGCAAGCTAAGCATGTTCAGTAGAATTGGAAGAAAACGTTTGTGATAAAATGTGTTTTTAAACCTTGCCGTGTCATTGCGGCAGCCCAGCATACGTGTTTCAGGAGGCCACGTGGAATAGTAATTAAAGCAAAGGACAAAAAACAGAAACAGTCATGGCTAATCCTCACTGAGCCATCCTAGGGACCTCTGACCACAGGCAGACCTCTGACCTCCCTTGTGAATTGGTTGGCCATTTTTAAATCACTGATAGAACCCAGAAGCTCTCTTGGAGATGGCTAAGATAGCAGCTCTTTCCTAAGTACATAATACTGCCTGTCTGCTTTTAATCTTGGATCCTCATCGTATCATTGGAGGCCCTTCTTGTTTTTCTTCAATAAGCCCAAATATTTTATACTTAAGGTTAGCGTTATTCTACATTGTGTAATTATTCTACATTAAATGCATCTTGAAAAAGTAAGGATCGAACCCAGATCTCCCGATTGCAGGCAGATTCTTTACCAACTGAGCCACAAGGGAAGCCACGAAAAAGTAAAAACTTCCTTCCAAACTGCCAGTAACCTTCCTAATGCAGCCACAGATGGTATTCGGAAGGGCGAAACTTAGTCAAGAAGCTGCCTTTACTTCGTTGCTGTTCTAGCCCTAAGTTTTTAATAGAGTAAAATTTACAAGTAGAAATAAAACACAAAGGAACTGAAGTGTCAGCACGAAATGTGAAATTTACTTTGCAGAGAATTAAATGCCCTAAAACAACCCATAGAGTCATTTGCTTAATATGAACCCACTAAGGTAAAGATCCATGTCACAGCAATGGCTGCCCAGTTGCCTGCCCACTAACCCCTGCATTTGTTTCAGTCCACGATTATTTCAGTCTGCAGGAAGCCGATTGGCAATAATAGCACTGGTGTCTCCCAGAGCACGTGTGTGCTCACCTGGATGAATATTCCTCCCAGGCTGACTCCTCCTCCATGGACACGCTCCTCCCTGACCTGCCTTTCCCAGAACAGCCTCTTTCCTTAAGAAAATCAATAATTCAAGTCAGAGTCCTCCCAGAGCTGATCCTGTGCTTCCTTAGATTTGAAATCGTCCCATTTGGTGCACAGTTCCAGCTACCAGTTCCTGGTATCGCGGTGCTGTGTTAAAAGGCTGTCCCTACAACTCTCTCCTTCCTCTCTTTACTTCTCTCCCCCAGATCACTCTGTCCCAGCCACACTGACTTTCTCGAGCTGCTGGAATCTGCCAGGAAAGTGCCCACATCATTCCTTCGCTTGGGCAGGCTCCAGCCCACATCGGTCCTCCTCAGTCCGACCCCCACTACTTGGACTCCTCTTCCTCCAAATGTGCACGGTTCACACTCATTCTTCAAATCTTTGTTCACCCAGCACCTTCTCTGTGAGCCCCACCCCCACCCCCAGGCCACTCAGTTCAAGACTGCAAGCTGAGCCCTGTCCACTCCAGCCTGGGCGTACTGCATTCCTTTCCCGTGTCTTGCTTTCACACACAGCAGCTTCCCCTGTGACTGTGTTGTGCATTTAATTACTTTATTTCGTCTGATTTCTCTCACTAGAATGCAGTCATGAGGGCATGGATTTTTTTTTTTTTCTATTTTGATCTTTGTTGTATCCAGAGCACCTGAACAGTGCCCGCCTGAAAAGTAGGTATTCAGTGAATGTTTATTGAATGAAAGGATGAATTCAGGAAAGTTATTCTTAGTGGAAAACTGTTCACATACAAAAAAACAAACAAACAGGAAAACAGTTCAGAAGTGAAAATGTTTATATTAGCTGTTTGAATCTGTAAGTCTTTAGCTGCATTTGACTCTCCTAGAGCTATGAGTTTTTAATACTTAATTCAATACCATTGTTATTATACTATTGCTACTTTAGGCCAGGATTTTGTCATTTTTTCAGAGTATAGATTGCCTTGAAGAGTTGGGACATCTTTGTACTAGAATTTTTTTTTTAATATAGGCACGAATGTATGCCTTTATTTGCAGAGGGGTCCTCCAGCTTTTCACATCTATCCATATACCTCGGATTAAGAATCCCTGATGTGGGTGCTGACTGTATTTATGGAGTTCCTTCCACCATGTGCGTGCTTCGGAATTAACCAGATTAGAGGTCACAGCCTAGAGGGGCTGGGCAGGTAGTATAAATGAGTAAAGCAGGCTGCACGTCAGAAATAATGGAGTGTGGGTGGACCAGAGGGATTGCTGTCCAGAAGCAATGAGAATTCAGGCCCTGAGTGGCCAGGCCTTCTTGTTTTTCAAGAGAGCTGGAGATCTGGGGTTTTTTAATCCATGTGAATCTCTAGATTATATGACATGTAAGACACAGTAAAGGCTGAGCAGTCTACCACCTCTGAGCTAGATTAACCCAGGGTAGTAGGGATGGGCACGCTACAAGAGTTACAGAGCCAGTGCTGAAAGGGAAAGCATACAGTCCCAACCTCTTCAGACTAAAGTTCTGGGCTCCGGTCTGCACATTCTTAGGTAAAGAGGTTTCCCAGGGCCTCCTTTCTTCAGCTACGAGTTGCCTGACATATATCTTTAAGACCTCTGCCAAAGAACCGGGATTTCTGTATCATAAAGCATTTTAATGAGGGAACCAAATCTAGGTGATTCTGAGAGAATGACAGGTAATGAGAAGGATTAAATGATATTTTGCCTGGCGTAGAAATATTTGCAATTAAACAGTCCTTTCTATGTAACATGATACAAAACTTACAGGTAACACGTGAGATCGTTTATTTCCCCGTGCCCCTAAGGAAGGAGTGATTCTGAAAGCCTGCACCCAGGCAGAAGGTGCCAAGGAGCACAGCCGGGACGAAGTCTGTGGTCCTAAGATCTACACCAAGTACTAGGGACCCAAAGATGCGTAAAACAGCCATCCCTTTTCTGGTAACAGAATTGTAGCTCTTGGGCTACTTTCCAAGAAGCTGACTTCTGATGACATTGGAGAATGTCCACACTCAGGGCCACTTCTGTGTCTCCCGGCGTGTGAGCAGGGCCAGGGGCCCGGGGCCAGCTGCAAGGCCCAGCTTTCTGCCAACAGGGCTCCACCCAGGGCTGCATTTCCCTCTCCTTGGCCTGAACTCACTTCCCAGGCCCCCCTGACTTTCACGGTGCAAGCTCTCTACTTTCGCAGTCACGTTTCATAAAACACCAGCACGCTTGTGGATGGACTAACATGTTGTCCCTAACAAAGGGACGGTATGTGTTTTGAGTCCTTCAAGATCCTGCAGGGTCCTCATCCCCATCTGATTCTTAGAAAGGCTCAATAAACCATCTATCAGGTAGTCATGGAATGAGGGAGAGGCTTATACGTAAGCAGAGGTTACTGAGACAGAGGTTAAATTCACCAGGTGAAAACCTTCTATCAGCTTCAAGTATTCAAGGATTATGCGGATTCAGGTAGTAAGCAGGTCGTAAATTTGAGACTGAAAACTGTTCAAGCTCAGACCGAATAATTCCTTGGTAGACATCTTGCAGAACTGTTTTAAGCATAGAGTGGGTGGCTAGACAAAATTACCTTCTATGTGTGTGCAAACCTGAGGTTCCACAAACACCAAGTAGTAACAATGGGAGATGCTTTACTCTCAGCAAGCATCACGGGGGCTGTCAAATCACAGTCCAGAACACACTGGAGGGCACGGATGTGTCCTCGTTTGAATGTTTAAGATTCTAGAGGAAACTTACCTCTCCATGTCACAGTCAGATTCCCCTTACACGCACTTTCCTAGATTTGTAGGACTTCTTTTTTTTCCCCCAGCAATTTCAGAAAAGAATTCTAAATGTACAACATTTGACGTGAGAAAAGTCTCTTTTCATGGATCCTTCAGAGTCAGCCTGGCCTCCCAATCTCAACAACTTGTGGAACTAGAGTGAGCGTGGAAGGAAAGGGCGACAGGCCAGCTCTGTAGCGTTTTCAAGTTTCGCCACTCTGTAAAACTCCAGAGGGCAAGAGTCATCTTGTTCATAGCTGCAGTCCTAGTAACCAGCACGGTAGAAATTAGTTTAAAGGAACAGTAAATATTAGAGAATGAATGCCATTTTTTGGTCAACTTCTTAAGCCCTAGGGAATAGGTAGGACTCAACAGGAAAATTATGGAAAATAAGAGGAATTGAATAATGACTGTTCTCTCTTCCCATGTCTTTGGCCCTGGCAAGTTAAGTTAAAATTGTTACGTAAATAGATTAGTAGTAACTATATATAAACATAAAGATAAGGTATTCATGGATATACCACATTTATTATTTAAATAGTTCTGAGAACAAACTTTGATACTGATAAATTAGATTTTAAATTAAAAAAAGATTAAATTCTAAAGACTCATTTGCTGCTGGGAATAATGTTTAAAATTTGGTTTCTTTTTGCATAGTACCGAAAAGTGAAAGAAGAATCCTAACCAATTCTAGCCTTTCAAATCACTTTCAATGTATTATTTATTCTGCTTTATGAGTTTTGTTTTTCACTTTGACAATTATTTTCTTAAAGTTTGCTTTATTGCAATTAATTTAACTGTAATTTTCTTACTTCTAAGTAACATATAGTCTCATAGCTTGTGCTGACAGAAAGCAGCAGTTTGGAAGTAAATAAAGTATTTCAAGTTGTTATTTATTCAAATGTAAAAATACCAAAGCCTTCATGTAATTTGGCTTTTATCCTTCTTCTCATTTTGAACCAACACATACAGCAAGAAAAGTATGAAATCTGTATCCTTCTGAACTGAACTGAACTGAAAGTTCAATAGTAAATTTGTTTTCAAAGACCGTACCTGAACTAATTCAGATAATAATAATAATATCTTGTATAGTAATTTCAGTAGACATAATTAACAATTGATTTACATCGTGCTCCTCCAAATCAGCTAATAAACTAACACAAACTAATACAATGTTTCAGGCATACTGCTGGTGCCCAAGGAATGTCTATTGAATTGAACCCTACTGAGGAAATGCATGATGATTCCCGTTTCCTACATAAATCTCTCTTCAGTCTATATAGCTCTTTCTTCTCCTTCTTACTCTCCTATTTCTTCCTCATCCTCTTCCTCTCTCTCTCTTTTTAAGTAGAGCACGTTGAGAAAGTGCATCAGGAAGGAGCTGAATGAAATCATCCTAGTTCTAGTCTTCAGTGGTTCTGTTTCAAAGACTGGAGCATTTGAAATTCTATTTTGAAGTGCTGTCTCACTTTCAAACTTAATGTGGTTTAATCTAGATGGGAATTTGGAAATCAGCGGTCTTCGAAAGTTATCCCAGGACCTGGCTCCAAAAGGTAAAAGGGCCAGCGATGGCTCCCAAGAGGAAGCGGTGGAGCAGTGGGCCAGGAGGAGGCAGCAGTTCCGAGATGGCAAAAGGTCCAGCTCTGCGGGAGGAAGTTCGTTTGCCAGTAACATCACCGAAGGATCTGGTGAGTAGACCAAGGCCTTGTTCTCCAGAACCAGAGCAAAGACCGCAAAGCTTAACCCTGTCCTCTCCTTCTTATTTTCAGAATATAAACCCTGTTGTTTGACCACGGCAATGTGGTCACTATATGCTTTTACAGAAAAGATATTGTTAGAATAATCAGCTCTTTATGACCCACTAAGGAATCCCAACTTGGTAAATTACCTCCTTGAAGACACAACTGCCTACTAAGACGACTGTTCCCTTCAGAAATTGAAATAACTCACTATAGGGTTCTTTACTATAGTTTTGCAATAGAACCTATTTCTAAGAATTTGAGTTGGCTTACAAAAATACCTATAGTGCAAAAAGGTAAGAGTAATCAGTTTTATTATAAGAAACCATTTTCTTCTTGTTTTAGCATCTCTGAAATGAGGACATAGACGTGTACTTTAGTGAGAGAGTGCTATTTCTCTCACTATTGAAAAGATGATATTGAGCCAGTATCATGCTTCTGTCAAGGAGAAGAAGACCTTCCTCAGCCTATCTGTGTTTTTTTGGCAGGCTTAAGAATTAAACTGACATGAGACAAATTAACAAGAGAAAATCAAAGTTAATTTTATAGGAGTGGGAACCCCACATCCATGAGAGGGTCAGAGATGACACCTATGTGGACGGTTCGAAGACAGAAATGCATCAAGCTCCCACCGGCTCTCTGTCTTACATATAGTAATATTTTTGTTTTAATGCTGTTCTCTCGAATCATCCCACCCTCTCCTTGCTCCACTGTGTCCCAACACCTCTTCCTTATGTCTATGTCTCCTCTGCTGCCCTGCACACACAATCGTTGGTACTATCTTTCTAGATTCCATATATATGTGTTAACATATGACATTTGTCTTTCTCTTTCTGACTTACTTCACTCTGTGTGATAAGCTCTAGGTGTACAACACAGGGAACGCAAAACTGGTGCTCTGTGACAGCCTGGAAGGATGGGCGGTGGGGAGGTGGAAGGGGGCTTCAGGAGGTTGGGGACATGTGTATGCCTATGGCTGATTTATGCTGATGTGTGGCAGAGGCCATCACAATATTGTAAAGTAATTATCCTCCAATTAAAATAAACACTTAAAAAAAAAAAGCCAGAAATGTAAAATGAGGTATATATGCCATCCTGAGGTAAAAAAATGGAATAGGTTTTTGGTGGTTTCAAAGACAGGAGGGTCATTCATGGGATGATAAGAATGGAGGTTTGGTACAGATATTTGCACTGCCATAAGAAAGGGGGCCACTTAGATAAGACTATCTCTGGCAATAACTCTTTCTCTGGGAAAAATCCCCAGTTTAAGATTTCACAGGCAGTTATGGGAGAGGCAGTATTCTCCTGAGCTCAGAGAGGTCCCCTGCCTTTAGCTGAAACAAATCAGCATGCCAGAGTGCACACCCTGGGGAGGACTCTTCTGAATCCCTGTATCTCAGCCCCACAACCTATGGCCAACTGAGGACGGAAAGTAAGTCATCACTGAAGAAATCTAACTTCCCCTTCAGGGAAATAAGGATTAAAAAGTGGAGGGGGGTATTAATATACACCACAATTAGTAGGTCAACTGCAATTTTTTAAATGCACAAAGTTGTGGCTGTGAGTTTCAGTGTTATTTGGGGAGCTTACTGAGGACTGTGGCCCAGAAGACTGACAAGATGGGAATACCAGACCACCTGACCTGCCTCCTGAGAAGCCTGTGTGCAGGTCAGGAAGCAGCAGTTAGAACCAGACATGGAACAACAGACTGGTTCCAAATTGGGAAATGGGTACATCAAGGCTGTATATTATCACCCTGCTTATTTAACTCATATGCAGAGTACATCATGAGAAATGCTGGGCTGGATGAAGTACAAGCTGGAATCAAGACTGCCAGAAAAATATCAATAACCTCAGATATGCAGATGACACCATCCTTATGGCAGAAAGCAAAGAAGATCTAAAGAGCCTCTTGATGAAAGTGAAAGAGGAGAGTGAAAAATTTGGCTTACAGCTCAACATTGAGAAAACTAAGATCATGGCATTCAGTCCCATCACTTCATCGCCAATAGATGGGGAAAAAATGGAAACAGTGACAGACTTTATTTTCTTGGGTTCCAAAAGCACTGTGGATGGTGACTGCAGCCATGAAATTAAAAGATGCTTGCTCCTTGGAAGGAAAGCTATGACCAACCTAGACAATGTATTAAAAAGCAGAGACATTACTTTGCCAACAAAGGTCCATCTAGTCAAGGCTATGGTTTTTCCAGTGGTCATGTATGGATGTGAGAGTTGGACTATAAAGAAAGCTGAGCACCAAAGAATGGATGCTTTTGAACTGTGGTGTTGAAGAAGACTCTTGAGAGTCCCTTGGACTGCAAGGAGATCCAACCAGTCCATCCTAAAGGAGATCAGTCCTGAATATTCATAGGAAGGTCTGATGCTGAGGCTGAAGCTCCAATACTTTGGTCACCTGATGGGAGGAGCTGACTCTTTGGAAAAGACCCTGATGCTAGGAAAGATTAAGGCAGGAGGAGAAGGGGATGACAGAGGATGAGATGGTTGGATGGCATCACTGACCCAATGGACATGAGTTTGAGTATAGTCCGGGAGATGGTGATGGACAGGGAGGCCTGGTGTGCTGCAGTCCATGGGATCGCAAAGAGTCAGACAGGACTGAGTGTGAGGTTTTTGGAATCTAGTTGGTGGGTCAGAAGTACACGTAACCTGGACTTGTGACTGGCAGCTAAAGTGGGGGTGGGGGTGGGGGAAGCACTCTTGTAAGATTGAATCCTTAAATCTGTACCCAGTAGGTAGTGTCAAAATCGAGTTGAATTGTAGTATATATCCATGCAGTTTAAGCTCAGCAACCCAAAAGAGTTGTGCTCCAGAGAATGGTGTCCCTATGAGAGAGACAGTAGAGACTGTGGGAACGTCCTGGGTTACGTCCTAAGGACAAGCTGTTGGAATGACCGAGGTACGGTTCAGAAAGACAGTGGTATACCTTATCCAGAGTGAGTTAGAGGCTGGCACAGGTTAGAGATTGAATGTAGCTGTAAATGTGGGGCAAACTTTTAAGCAATTTTCTTAAATTAAACACAATACTGTTTTATCCCACATGTGCTCGTACATTCATGTGAACAGTGAAGAACACAATGTAAATGTTCTATTTTGTCCTGATAGTTTTTGTTCTTGTCTCTTGATCATGTCTAATCCCTCCAGTTGCTTCTTCCCATGTGGCAATAAGGACTCAAGAGCTCGAATAGTTTTTTTAATTGAAACTTTACTGCTGTAATTCTAGATTCACAGGCAGTTATAAGAAGAATAGAGAGAGCCCAGTTTTCCCCAATGATATTTTTTTTCTTTTTATTGAAATGTCATTGATGTCCTGTATTATGTTGGTTTCAGGTGTACTAAATAATTATTTGATATTTGCATACATTATGAAAGGATTACCATAAGTCTAGTAACCATTTGTCCCCATATAAAGTCATTGCAGTATTATGACCATATTCTCTATACTGTATATTACATCCCTCTGACTTACTTATAACTAAAGCTTTGTACTTCTTATTCCGCATGACTTACTTCTTAAATTTTTATTTGCACATATACTACTGTATAGGGTTGTTTTATCATCACTCTACTGTTCATGGACTCTTGAAATACCTCCCTGGGGAATACTTTTCTTTTATTGAACTTCCAATAAAATATTTCTGCTCCATAATGTTCATTTTATTCTGCTCCTACTTCCCCTTGTCAATTTCTGGATTGATAGTCTAGAAGCTGATTTAGATGTTTAAAACTCAATATTTTTCATAATCAACACTTAATGTAGTTCATCAATGTTTATCACTGCTTTTTACACCAATGACTTCCAAACGGATTTGTTTTCTTTTTCTTCTTACTATAGTTATTCTCTAATAGTTTTTTAAGAGAGTTTCTTTGGGAGGTAAACTGAGTCTTTATAAATCTGAAAATGTATTCACTTCCTTCTTATTCCTGAATGACAGTTTAACATAGTTTGATAGACAATTCTAGGTTCATATTATTTAAGAAACTGGTTCACCATCTTCCAGTAACCAGTGGTGTTGATGAGCAGTCTGAATCCAATCATATACTCGCAACTTATGTCATTAATCCAACTTTTGTCTATTTTACCTCTTAGGGTTTTCTCTTCATCCTCGGTATTCTAAAATGTTCTAGTACTTATGTCAGTATGGCATATATTTCCTTGTTTGGCATCCATAACCTATCACATGCTGATGACTCATGCCTTTCTTCAAGTCTCATAAATTCTCAGATACAAGTTCTCTCCTCTCTATTTTCTCCTGCTGTGACCCCTTCTAGAGAGTCATTTAAACTTTTAGACCTATTCTCCAGATGTCTTAACTGACCTTTCATACTTTGCATCTCTTCATTAATTTCTACTGCATTCTGAGAGAATTCCTTAACCCTATCTTTCAGCTTAACACATCACTCTGCATCCAAATCGTTCTTTCTCTTCAGCCTTTTTTTGTTAACGTTTTTTATTTCAGCAACATTTTTACTTCAGCAACATTCAGCATTTAAAAATGTTTTTTATTTCTTAGTTCAAAGGATATTTAGACAATTCCTTTTTGTTGATCTTTTTTTTTAATTTTGCCTCTGAGAACATTAAATGTATTATATAAAGTTTTAATCTAGTTGCTCTATCACCTATTTTCTCAGTATTCATTTCATATTTGCCAGGTTTGCTATCTATATTTCATAGTGTTGGCTTTTCCCAAGTGCTTTCTGATTTTTGATTGGGTGCTTATTTTTTGGTTCAAATTTCCTACTCCCCTAACACCTCTAACTCCGGGCAGGTAGCAAAGGCTCCACTGTGGTTTTTGCTGTACTCTGTAAGAAAGCTGCCAGTTACAGCAAAGACACAACCCTGCACAGAATATTCTATAAGCCATCTGGGTGTCCTCTGTCCTCAATCTTTAACTTTTTAAACATTCATTTTTTTCTTGGCTAAAGGCAGGTACAATCACTGCTGCTACTTGACTCATGGCAGAGTTTCTAAGACAGGGATGTGCAGACATCCAGCTAAGGGCTGTTTCTGGCACGGTGCTCCGATTCATCACCCTGTTGACTGCACCTGGGGCCTCTCTAGCTCTTCACTCATGGTCATGCTTCCACAGTTCTACATCAAAACTTCCTCGCAGACAAGTCAGAGAAAGACAAGCACCGTATGATATGATTTATGTGTGGAGTCCAAAAAAGCCATACTCGTAAAAGCAGTAAAATGGTGTTACATGGGATGATAGGATAGATGTTGTTAAGGGTACAACATGCAAAGGGCACTAAATAAATCTTAGAGGTAAAATGCACCTCTAAGTATAAGTATAGTGAATGTAGACAATAATATTGTATTATAGTCATCAAACTTACTAGAAGACTAAAACTTAATTATTCCAACCACTAAAAAGAAAGAATAATTAATGTTACTATGATAGAGGTGCTAATTGTCACTACAATGGCAATCATTATAATGTATATAATGTATAATGTATAATTATAATATATAATGTATAAATGCATCAAATGAACATGTGCACACCTGAAATTTACTCAGTGTTATACATCAAATGGGCTTTGCTGGTAGCTCAGGTGGTAAAGAATCGGCCTGCAATGCAGGAGACTCTGGTTTGATTCCTGGATTGGGAAGATCCCCTAGAGAAGGCACAGGCTACCCAATCCAGTATTTTGGGGCTTCCCTGCGGCCTCAGATGGTAAAGAATCCAACTGCAATGAGGGAGACTTGGGTTTGATCCCTGGGTTGGGAAGATTCCCCAGGAGGACGGTATGGTAATCCACTCCAGTATTCTTGCCTGGAGAATCCCCATGGACAGGGAAGACTGGCAGGCTAAAGTCCACGGGGTCACAAAGAGTCGGACACACTGAGCGACTGAACAACAGCACACACACACACACACTTTCTCTCTCTCTATTTCCTTCCTATTTTCCTCCTGGACTTTGAAATACCTCTCTCCTTTATTACACAAAAATTTAGCTGCAATCCCCGCTTGTACTTGTGTATACTTGAACTTACCCCAGTGTTCATAACATAAAAGACCTTGTAGGAATTAGGACCCATCCAAACACAGGTTTTCTAGCATTCCTACTAAAATGGGATACTAGGCCTATGCTTCTTCCACTACCTTGAATCCGCGTCTGCACATAGCTTCCATTTGTTCCTCTAGCTTCTTTTTCAACCCTTTTGCACCTTACTATCTGCCCCAGGAGTCTCACCCCCGGGCTTCCTATGGGTTTGGCCTCTAGGGAAGATCAACAGAAGCCTGGAGGCAGTGTTGTTCATTATTCAACTGCTAAGTTGTGTCTAACTCTGAGATCCCAGGGACTGCAGCAAGTCAGGCTTCCCTGTCCTTCACCATCTCCCGGAGTTTGCTCAGGAGCATGTCCATTGTGTTACAATGCCATCCATCCATCTCATTCCTCTCTCGCCCCTTTTCTCCTTCTGACCTCAATGCTGAAGCTGAAGCTCCAGTACTTTGGCCACCTGATGCGAAAAGCTGACTCACTGGAAAAAACCCTGATGCTGGGAAAGGCTGAGGAGGCAGTAAGGAGACTGAGATTCTGGCACTATTGCCTCAGATCTCTCCCTGTGGTGTACCAAAGGCTGCTTGTGTCCCTAAAGTCATACTCCTGTAAAATCATCCTTTCCACACTGCCTTCCATGGCTCTGGGGTCTGATAACTCTCTTCAGATTACTCACTGAGCGTGCCCCCAACCTTAAGACATACCAGTGCTCTATCCTCATATTGTAAGGATAATATGAGCTGAAACTCCAATACTTTGGCCACCTGATGTAAAGAACTGACTCACTGGAAAAGACCCTGATGCTGGGAAAGAATGAAGGCAGAAGGAGAAGGGGAGGACAAAGGATGAGATGGTTGAATGGCATCACTCACTCAATGGACATGAGTTTGAGCAAACTCCAGGAGATAATGAAGAACAGGGAAGCCTGGCATGCTGCAGTCCATGGGTCGCAAAGAGTCGGACACGACAGCAATGATTAAATATCACCTACAGTACAAACTGATAAGACACAGCTGTCCATTGCTTACAGAGATAAGAGAGGACACCCCTCAACAGAGGTCTGGTAGTGCTTCAGAGTGGGGAAAGACAAAGTCTTATTTTATTGACAATTAGAAACTTGATTTAAGGCAGGTGTTTCACTGTGTGAGCTTGATTAAAACTGGGTAAGGATCATGATTTAAAAGATCAGGACTTAGGGAAAAGGCAAGGAGGGGATTTTGAGAGTTTCAAAGAGACTAAGGAAATGAGCTATCTGTTGATGCATTTTGTTGAAGAGTTGATGGTTGGGAGAGAAGTACCTGTAATGAACAATAAAGATATTTTCCCAGTCAAGGGTCTTCTAGACAATAAAATGTATTGATAACTTGAAACAAGGTGTGTAATTTAGACAGATGTGTGGAACTAAGTGGTTTTGGTTTTCAGTTTCCAAGCTGTAAAAGAAGGTGGAGGTTTTGTTCTCAATATACTCAAATCTTCCCTAGTCTTGGGGAAAGTAAATAGACAAAATTTCACTAAGGTGAACTACTCCAAACTGGATTTCCTAGATAGCCTTATTCTTGAACTGCCATTCATGCTTTTCTTGGCCTTTTATTTGATTAACTTGCAGTCGTTGAAAATTTTCTTTCTTTCCACCTGAGAAAATTTGATTCCAAGGCAAATCATTCAAGATCACAGTAATCCAAGTCTACGCCCCAACCACAATGCCAAAGAAGATGCAGTTGAATGGTTCTATGAAGACATACAAGACCTTCTAGAACTAACACCCCAAAAGATGCTCTTTTCATCATAGGGGACTGGAATGCAAAAGTAGGAAGTCAAGAGATACCTGGAGTAACAGGCAAATTTGGCCTTGGAGTACAAAATGAAGCAGGGAAAAGGCTAACAGAGTTTTGCCAAGAGAATGCACTGGTCATAGCAAACACCCTCTTCCAACAACACAAGAGAAGACTCTACACAGGGACATCACCAGATGGTCAACACCAAAATCAGATTGATTATATTCTTTTCAGCCAAAGATGGAGAAGCTCTATACAGTCAGCAAAAACAAGACTGGGAGCTGACTGGCTCAGATCATGAACTCCTTATTGCCAAATTCAGACTTAAATTGAAGAAAGTAGGGAAAACCACTAGACCATTCAGGGATGACCTAAATCAAATCTCTTACAATTATACAGTAGAAGTGACAAACAGATTCAAAGGATTAGACATAATAGACAGAGTGCCTGAAGAACTATGGATGGAGGTTTGTGACATTGTACAGGAGGCAGCAATCAAGGCCAATCCCCAAGAAAAAGAAATGCAAAAAGGCAAAATGGTTGTCTGAGGAGGACTTAAAAATAGCTGAGAAAAAAAGAGAAGCAAAAGGTAAAGGAAAAAAGGAAAGATATACTCATCTGAATTCAGAGTTCTAAAGAATAGCAAGGAAAGATAAGAAAGCCTTCCTCAGTGATCAATGCAAAGAAATAGAGGAAAAAACTGAATGGGAAAGACTAGAGATCTCTTCAAGAAAATTAGTGATACCAAGGAAACATTGCATGCAAAGATGGGCTTGATAAAGGACAGAAATGGTATGGACCAAAGAGAAGTAGAAGATATTAAGAAGAGATAGCAAAAATATACAGAAAAACTATGCAAAAAAAGATCTTAATGACCCAGATAACCACAACGGTGTGATTACTCACCTAGAACCAGACATCCTGGAGTGCAAAGTCGAGTGAGCCTTAGGAAGCATCACTACAAACAAAGATAGTGGAGGTGATGGAAATCCAGTTGAGCTATTTCAAATCCTAAATGATGATGCTGTCAAAGTGCTGCACTCAATATGCCAGCAAATTTGGAAAACTCAGCAATGGCCACAGGACTGGAAAAAGTTTTCATTCCAATCTCAAAGGAAGGCAATAGAAAAGAATGTTCAGAATACCACACATCTGCACTCATCTCACATGCTAGCAAAGCAGTGCTCAAAATTCTACAAGAGAGGCTTCAACAGTATGTGTACCATGAACTTCCAGATGTTCAAGCTGTATTTAGAAAAGGCAGAGGAACCAGAGATCAAATTGCCAACATCTGTTGGATCATAGCAAAAGCAAGAGAGTTCCAGAAAAAACATCTACTTCTGCTTTAGTAACTATGTCAAAGCCTTTGACTGTGTGGATCACAACAAGCTTAAAGAGAAGGGAATACTGGAATACCTTACTTGCCTCCTGATAAAATCTGTATGCAGGTCAAGAAGCAACAGTTAAAACCAGACATAGAACAACAAACCGGTTCCAGTTTGAGAAAGGAGTACATCAAGGCTGTATATTTTCACCCTGCTTATTTAACTTATATACAGAGTATATCATGAGAAATGCCAGGCTGGATGAAGGGCAAGCTGAAATCAAGACTTCCAGGAGAAATATCAATACCCACAGATACGCAGATGACACCACCCTGATGGCAGAAATTGAAGAAGAACTAAAGAGCCTCTTGATGAAAGTGAAAGAGAAGAGTGAAAAAGTTGGCTTAAAGCTCAACATTCAGAAAACTAAGATCATGGCATCAGGTCCCATCACTTCACAGCAGCACATAGATGAGGAAACAATGGAAAAAGTGAGAGACTATTTTCTTGGGCTCCAAAATCACTGCAGATAGTGACTGCAGCCATGAAATTAGAATTCGCTTTCCCCTTTTGAAGAAAAGCTATGACCAAGCTAGACAGCATATTAAAAAGCAGAGACATTACTTTACCAAAAAGGTCCATCTAGTCAAAGCTATGGTTTTTCCAGTAGTCATGTATGGCTGTGAGAGTTGGATAAAGAAAGCTGAGCACCGAAGAATTGATATTGAACTGTGGTGTTGGAGAAGACTCTTGAGAGTCCCTTGGACTACAAGGAGATCCAACCAGTCCATCCTAAAGGAAATCAGTCCTGAATATTGACTGGAAGGACTGATGCTGAAGCTGAAACTCCAACACTTTAGCCACCTGATGCAAAGAACTGACTCACTGGAAAAGACCCTGATGCTGGGAAAGAGTTAAGGCAGGAGGAGAGGGGATGACAGAGGATGAGATGGTTGGATGGCCTCACCGACTCAATGGACATGAGTTTGAGCAAGCTCTGGGAGATAGTGAAGGACAGGGAGGCCTGGTGTGCTGCAATTCATCAGGTCACAAAGAGTCGGACATGACTGAGGAACTGAACTAGACTGAGGAAAATAAATCTTGTTTTAGTCACGTAAATTAGATACAGTTGCTGTTGGTCCCTTTCTTCCTGGTCCCCAAAGAATATCTCAAACAAAAGCAATGAAGCGGGTACTCTGGATCCGCAAGCGATTGTTTCCAGGACCCACCTCCATGGTCACCAAATCCCTGGATGCTCAAGCCCCTAAGATAAAAGGGCTTCTCTCACATACCCCACAGCAAACAACCTGGAATCCTGGACAAATCCTCTACTACTAGTCCCTTTCACAATCACATCTGCCCTGCAGAAAAAGGAACAGCTAGAGCTGTGTTGGCATCAGCTCATCCAGGTGGCACTCGCGGTGAAGAACCCGCTTGCCAATGCAGGAAACTCCAGAGACGCAGGTTCAATCTCTGTGTGGACCCCTGTGTCAGGAAGATTCCCCCGGAAGAGGAAGTGCACCTCACTCCAGTGTTCTTGCCTGGAAAATTCCATGGACAGAGGAGCCTAACAGGCTACAGTCCATGGGGTTGCAAAGAGTTGGACACAGTGAGCACACACCAAGTAACCAAATAATAGGTGTGTTGGAATCAGCTCACAGCGGTTTATTTCAGCCAATTGTTCACTTTTATCGGCTTCCCTGGTGGCTCAGAGGGTAAAGCATTTATCCCCCTAACACTGTAATTCAGTAATATCAGGCTGGTAGCTTGACACTGGCCATGGAGTATTTATTCAATGGAAACCAGAAAACACTACAAATCGAGGCTTATTTTTTTCTTTTTCTTTTGGACAATCACTTAAACATTTACCACTACCCACTGGAAACAACACAGGAATCAATTGTATGACTTCAATTCAAATTCAAGCCGAAATACCATGATCATTTTAATTAAAGCAAGTATTGTTTCCTTTAGGATGAATTCTGTTTTGAATGGAAACGTATGCTAACAATTTGTTTCAGATTAGACATGGGGGAATTGAACCGCCATTTTATTCTTCCGTTTATCCAAGGCACCGACATTCAGTAGGCATGTTCTATTTCCTCAGAAACTTTTCAGTAGAGGCTGCAATTCACTAAGAGCTGCTGGAGCTAGCATTGCTTACTGTGTGCTTTAAATTTTCTCTCATTTACAGAGTCAGGATACGCTCCTAATCCATGACTTAAAATCTGACAGCTTTATCGAGCATCATTAGAGCTTGTGTTTTTCAGTCTGTTAATCTCACTCAGCTCTGACTTCCTACATAATAACTGGAAAACACATTAGGAATGGCATATTTATGTCTGTGGACACAGTTGATCAATCCATCTAGGCTGTGGGGAATGCTGACTAAGGCACACCAGGTAAATAACTTGAAGGCTGTATACTGAAGTCAGAAGGGTCTGCAGCATGGAGCTCTGATTTTCATAATCTCGAATGGTTCCTATAGTACAAACAGATGTGGCAAGAATTTGGGTCTAATTGTGTGAGGACTTTTGATAGAATTTCCCTTATTTCATTCCATAATAAGAATTATTAAGGAACTGTATTTACATAATAAAGGAACTTCCATTTCCAGTAGTAAGAGCTAACAATTACATTGTGCTTACTATGCCAGGCTTTATGATACAAATGAGTTAAGCATGATATTTTCACCCTGACTTTACCAAATGAGGAATCTGAGTCATGGAGAGAATAAGAGAATAAGTAATGGAGAGAATAGCCAATGTCACTCAGCTAAAATTAGTGGCAGAACTGACTGGACCATTCATATCTGACCTGGTCTCTCACTGGAAATGCCCAAACAGAGTCTTACTTCACAAGATACCACTTTTTTGTTACCTTCAAATAATACAGTAGAATGAGAGAGATATGAGAATGTCTAAAAACACCTGAAACTGAGCTGAGTATTTTTTTTCTTTTGATTCTCAAGTCCAAAAAAATGAAGTATTTAAATTTTTCAAGAGCAAAGAAGTGAACATGCAATTTCTGTCGTACCAAGAATAGTTAAGAGCTCATTCTGTGTACATGTTGTGTACAAACTGCTTTGTATAAAATAGATAACAAGAACTACTGTAAAGAATTTTAATTTTTTTTTAAAAGAGCTCATTCTGTTTTAAAGTTTCATTTAACTCATCTAACCAGCCAAATTTAGATGACCAGATTTTGGTGACAGAACGTTCGGTTTGTTTTCTCTTTGGCTCAAAGTTCCAAAAGGGCAGTTGTTGGGAAATCCAGCAGCTCGAAACTGCAGCAGGTGTGTGACGAGCTGCTTCAATGGATTTTAACACAAATTTTATGTCTCAGTTTATGTAAGAATATGTTGATCAGCTCTGTCTCGGTAACTAAATGAACAGAGAACTGCTCATCCACATAATCAAATCTGTATATAAATAAGTAAGCTATTTTAACAGTCTCATGCAGGCTGACAAAAACAAAGATGTCTATAATTTAAAGGCCCACCCTCAGACCTTTAAATGATAGGGGAATGATTACCCATCCAACCTGGACAGCTCCTATTCAGAAAAATAATGAAGATAAATCCTTGCCCAAGAAGCTACATGTGTTATATTCATAAATGTTAAAATATAACTAAATATTTAAGGCTAAGGATATAGACAAATCAAATCATGGGAGACACTTTAGGGCTTCTGTAAATTTAGCAAGTATTTAAGAAGCAGTTTTGATTTAGGCTTAAAGCTCAGATAGGTCAATGAATTACTATAATTTTTTGGCTTACTTTTCCTACCATTTAATGTCAAATGTTACACTCAGATTTATTTAAAAATGAGTGCAAACATATGTAAGAGATGATGAAATATGGTATGTGGAAGAAGATATGCTATATCCAAAGTTAAAGTATTCTCTTCTAAAGCTTTCATCATTTTTATTTCAACAGACAAGATGACCCATAATATTCTCATATCATTTACATTTTAACTTTATATATTACATCATCCCCTTTATTTTCACCCACCAAAACTGGATTTATTCAATCACCATGGTCTATCTTTCCAGTACCTTCTTCCCTACTTGTCCACATATGTTTATCTACCAATCCATAACCCCAACATTTTGTAGAAATTTTGCCCACTCCTCACATGTCTATGCTCAATCATGTCCAGCTCTTTGTGACCCCATGGACTACAGCCTTCCAGGCTCCTGTGTCCACAGAACTCTCAAGGTAAGAATTCTGGAATGGGTTGCCATTTCCTCCTACAGGGGATCTTCCCAACCCAGGGATCAAACCCACATCTCCTGTGTCTCCTGCATTAACAGGTGGATTCTTTACCACTGAGCCACCTGGAAAGCCCACCACTCCTCAAGGTCCAGTCTAATAATACCCTTTCTTCTTCTTTTCCCTTCGGTCACAACTACTCTCCTTCTTCTGAACCCCCTTATCTCATCCTAAGTACGACATCTGACTCATCATTCTATCCCCATTATGCCTAAAATTGTAGCTTGCTCATGACAGAGGAATAATTATTTTAAATTAATTCAACTTGATAAATGAGTAATTTATTTTTAATTAATTTGTTTATTTTAATTGGAGGCTAATTACTTTACAATATTGTATTGGTTTTGCCATACATTGACATGAATCAGCCATGGGTGTACATGTGTTCCCCGTCCTGAACCCCTTCCCACCTCCCTCCCCATCCCATCCCTCATGGTCATCCCAGTGCAGCGGCCCTGAGCACCTTGTCTCATGCATTGAACCTGGACTGGAGATCTGTTTCACATATGACAATATACATGTTTCAATGATATTCTCTCAAATCATCCCACCCTCGCCTTCTCCCACAGAGTCCAAAAGACTGTTCTTTATATCTGTGTCTCTTTTTCTGTCTTGCATATAGGGTTATCATTACCATCTTTCTAAATTCCATATATATGCATTAGTATACTGTATTGGTGTTTTTCTTTCTGACTTACTTCACTCTGTATAATAGACTCCAGTTTCATCCACTTCATTAGAACTGACTCAAATGCATTTTTCTTTAATGGCTGAGTAATACTCCATTGTGTATATGTACCACAGCTTTCTTATCCATTCATCTGCTGATGGACATCCAGGTTGCTTCCATGTCCTGGCTATTGTAAATAGTGCTGTGATGAACATTGCGGTACACGTGTCTCTTTCAGTTCTGGCTTCCTCGGTGTGTATGCCCAGCAGTGGGATTGCTGGGTCGTAAGGCAGCTCTATTTCCCATTTTTTAAGGAATCTCCACCCTGTTCTCCATAGTGGCTGTACTAGTTTGCATTCCCACCAACAGTGTAAGAGGGTTCCTTTTTCTTAAATGCATCTAGCTAAAGCTAAGCTAAGTCACTTCAGTCGTGTCCAACTCTATGTGACCCCATAGACAGCAGCCCACCAGGCTCCCACCATCCCTGGGATTCTCCAGGCAAGAACACTGGAGTGGGTTGCCATTTCCTTCTCCAATGCATGAAAGTGAAAATTGAAAGGGAAGTCGCTCAGTCGTGTCTGACTCTTCGTGACGCCATGGACTGCAGCCTATCAGGCTCCTCCGTCCATGGGATTTTCCAGGCAAGAGTACTGGAGTGGGGTGCCACTGCCTTCACCGTAAATGCACCTAAGACCACTTAAGTCATTGTGGATTGATATAAAGTAACTGGTATAATATCATTTGGTATATAAAATAAAAACTGTAAGAACAAGCATTAAAGATACTTGGGAGAGAGGCTGTCTGGGAGAGGCTATGCTATTTCCTGCCTTGTCAGTATACCACCCCTGACCATTTCTACACAAGTTAAACAAACACTTGAAGTAGAAACTTACTGTTGCTTGTATCTATGTATCACGACAACTAACACTTGCACCCTTCAGTCTAGTATTAGGACAGCAGAAGTAGAAATGTAAGGTGAGTGGCAAGAACTGCCAGGGCTGAGTCTCCAGAGAAAGTCAGTGAGAGCGAAAGCACCTTTCTTCCTAGGGGCTTTACATAACTGACCTTCAGCAGAAGCACAGTACTGATGACCGACGCACATGGCGAGGGGAGTAAGGGAAAGGCCTTACCTGTAACGTTTAAGACAAACATACGGGAGCAAATATAGTATGTGAGAAGAGATTCAAAGAGTTTGTTGTTGTTGTTATTGTTGAAGAATCATTCTGGGATCTTCAAACCCCACTCTCTTCATGATAATGAAGAAATGTAAGTAAAGGATCTATGCTTTTCTTGAACGTATGTTTTAGTTACAAAATAGTGCTTCTCAATTTTGTATCCTTGAAAGACAGAAAGACGTGGGGCATGACTTTATTAAGGTTTTAATTACCCAAATAGGACCACAAAGAAACACTTAGAAGCTAAAATAGAAATGCACTCGCCTTCCCTCAACTGACACAGCCTCCCAGAGAATCCAATAAACTCCCAAATACACAGAAAATGGTCAACTGCTATGAATTAAACTGTCAGAGAAAACTTTACCTGCCTCCCTACATGCTTCATTCTACATGTAAGAGCCTAGAGTTTTCTCGGAATGTATGTTTTTGCAGCACCTTCTTTGAAGCACAGAGAGACAATAGGGATTTTTTTTTCTCTCCATGCTCGGTATTCTGAAAGGGATTCTAAACCTAATTCTCAGTCTTATGTGGCTTCCTCTTGATACCTAAATACTAACATGTAAGTTTCAAAAACATACTTCTCCACAAAAGGATTAGTATACTGACTCGCACCGCACAGACCCTCAAGCAGTGCCTGTTTTATTTACGATATTTTAGGACTGCACAAGTTCTTCCCAAGAGAACTGCCTAACAAACTTCGCTGCTTGCTTTCAGGAATCACACCGCGTTAGTAGGTTTCCCCTGCATGTATATTCAGTGCTTCTCACCCTGGCCATCAGCATGTGACAGCTTTCTTCCCAGATCATAATTCATGTCATTGCCTTTTCTGCTCCCCAGTCACCTCGGAAGATGGCTGCTCTGTGGACCTTGGCTTTCGAGTCACTATTGAAGAAAAAGGATTCTACACAGAGAACTTCCATTCAGCTGCATGGGTTTTCCGAGGGGATGATGGGAATCCTGAGGACAGTCCCAGATGTCTTAGCAAAAAACCCCGACCAGTAGCTGGTAAGGACCTCACAATTACAATAAAATGCATATGTCTTAGAGAACCTGCAACCAGGCAAATCTCTAGAGTCGGCAAACTTGCACACTGGGTGGAGCATTTGGAAAGAAGTGTGTGTATGTGTTTACATATATGCATGTGCACGTGTGTACAGAGAACCTTCTCAATACTGTGAAAGGATCTAAAGCTATTAAAATAATAACTGTCTTCGGAACTCATTCCAAAACAGACTAATAATTCCACAGTTGGAATAAAGATGAATGTAGGAAGAGTCAAGAGTCTTTTTCATTCTACAAGTAAAAACTACTGTTATAAAAAATGTACTGCAGAATACAAACAAGCAACAAATCATTTATTGCTCCAACACTGGACTATGACAGCTTTATTGTTTCTGCGTCATCTTTTTAGTATACATAGGTCCAGTCCTGTTTTCAAATGCATATAAAATATGCATCTCATATTTTCATGTATACAGTTTGATATGAAAGGAAAATCCCCAACCAGTAGCTGCTAAGGACTCTATAGTTATTAAATTAAATTCTATAGCCTGACATATTTAATAATATAATTA
>SJYQ01002372.1:704309-764195 GCA_006410935.1 Redunca redunca | reverse complement strand
TCTTGGCTAACACCTGATGTAAGAAAGTACAATATCACCATCTTTACAACTGTGCATGGTCATCAAAGAACAAGCATTTAGTTGATTCACTATTATTTGCTTTAGCTTAAAAAAAAAGAAAGAAAGAAAATTTGCTTAATTTTGCAAAAACATTCATGCATGTGTGTGTATACACACACACACACGTATGTGCCCACACACATCCACACAACTAAACAAATTATGTTTAAATGTAGTGAGTTTTAACTATTAATATTTATTTCACTGAACCTCAGTCCAAGAATGTGCTAATTGTTCTTGCTTATTGTTATTAATGCTTGAAGTATTCCACATACCAGATACATGTTTTTAATGATGTGATTTTCAGACATCAACAGAAGAAGCTGGAGATTGGGAGGAAACATGAGTTGGAGGCAAAGGAATAATTTTAAAACTGAAAGATGTCTTTCTTAGCCTAATGCATTTTGAAGATATTGCAGTGCTAATTTATATACACCAATTTTCATGCATTGGAGAAGGAAATGGAAACCCATTCCAGTGTTCTTGCCTGGAGAATCCTAGGGACGAGGGAGCCTGGTAGGCTGCCATCTCTGGGGTCTCACAAAGTCGGACATGACTGAAGTGACTTAGCAGCAGCAGCAGCGATATGTATTGTGATAATAAATTTTAAAACTTACAAAATTCAATCTTTAATACTCTAGAAATTGCCCTTCTATTATTTGGAGAAATAGATTTTGTAAAGTTTTGCATCACTACAGAAGTATATTGCTGGAGCTACAAAGAAGTTTTAGGTATTTTTAGTATATAAGTGGTGTAGTATTTATGGAACTATGTACCCTTCATTTGGACTTTTACATCTAACAAGGTGATTCCAAGGAAATGCTATTTGGGGGGATAAATTACTTGATGATGTGACCAGTCTCTGAAAAGACAATGACATTTATTCACGGCTTTTCAGCAGCTGTGTAGCTCTCACAGATTATCCACCAGACAGCAGCAAGGGGCTCCAGGACTATAAATCTCAAAATGTGAGAAAATTGCCTTCAGAATGGGAGGGTAACATGTTGCAAAACATTCTGAGTGTATCTTCTCCCACAGGAGTGCACTATAGTTGAGCTTACCATTTAAAGATTTTATTGAGTTGTTTATACTTCCATACATTGTTGACATTCAATTTACTTGATTGAAAAAAAACACCACCATGCTACAGCTTGGAAAGCAATAGCTATCTTATCATTGCATATAAGACAGAAAGCAAACATGATTTGATTTGAATCAACACAGTAAAAATACTCCATTAAACAAACATCAATTGGATAAGCAATTTGTCAAAAGCAGAAGCTAGTATCAAGACGGTAACCTATAGGGAGCAAGAAGTTTTGACAAGTAGGATTATTAGAAATGATTTCTACCGAGGTCAGAAGTAGGATTTCTGATTTTCTTTTTTGCCCTGATTAGCTACCAGCTTGCTGCAGACTGCTAAAATACTCATTTTGGGGTCCTTGAATTTCCCAGTTCTGTCCCTTAAATTATGCTGAGATCCAGTAAGTGGCAGTCCAAATAGTCATGTAAAATAACCGCCAAAAGGGAATCATTTAACAAATGATAAGAAATCATCCCAGGAGCACAGAATAGAGCACAGAATTTTAGCACTGGAATACATTTAATACTTGCACAGCAACTTTGGTAAGCTTTTCCTGATACTGTTTTAACCAACAGAGAAACAGTGTATTTTGTTCAGACAAACTGGGATAACAAACATTCCTTCAGGAATCCATATGAAGAGGCTCTATTCTTTCTTTGAATGTTTGCCAATTTGGGTAGCCAAGGTCCAGGATGTCGACTCCACGAGAAAAAGTCTCTTCTGTCCTCAACGCTACAGTCCTCATACTGATACATAAGAAAACAATGGGACACACAGTAGATACTCAGTAAATGTCTGTGAATGAGTTACCACTGATATCAGGCTACAATGGGTTATTAAAGACAAAGATGCTTATTTCCTTATTTTTATTAGATATTTTTATTCCCTAGCTGACCAAGAAGATGGTCAGCTAAGAACATTTAGAAAAATTGCCTAATCCTTTACTATCTTTTCCACCTTTTTATAAGAAACTTAATTTTTAAAAAGATTGACCTCAGTAATACCTGGGAGGAAATGTAATAAAACAGTGGCATATCTGTTTACAAGCTCTGCGAAATATAAGGTAAATTTATAACAACAATATCTCTCCAAGATCAGAGAGTCACCCACCCAGACATCTGTCAGCAATGGCAAAGAAAGAGATTTCTCATCAAAAGGGAAGCTGAACAAAGGTCCTTGGCCACTCAAAATACAATTGTTAAGACGCCTTTGAATGCTTGATTGCTTCTAACTTTATCCATATGTTGCCTACAGCAGACATTTTTTCTTAGTATGAACCTTTTTATATGAACCTAGAGGATGCAACTCTTCATAGAAGAAATGTCCCTGATCTCCAATATGAAGGAAGATGTAAATATTTCTGAGGAATGAAAAATGATACACAAAAATACAAACGAATGGCTGAAAAGAAGCTACAAATATATTACCCATAAATTTTAATGTATTCCTATTTTTAATGGAAAGAAATTCTATTAAATTATATCTTAAGGTATGAATTTGCCCTGCCTTTATTAATAGATGAGCATTCTTATTTTATAATTAATTGCATTTTTCCTAGAGACCTAATAATACCTTTTTTCCAGAGGCATATTACTATTAATTCACTTCTGGAGCTCAGGAAGTTTATCATTGTACTGTATTATGATTTATTCTTTATCATTTTAAGATATTCATTAACATACAGGGGGGAAAGCTCAACTAATAAAGTATTTCAATCTAATTGTTGGGGAAAGAGTAATTCTCCCAGCATTGCATTAAAACTTCTCCCTGATGACGTTGGTCTTAAATACAACCAAATAATATTTTGAAGTCTTTCATTGTGATTCTTCCTTGGATAACATTGTCAGCATTTGAAAAGAGATTCTTCTGAGATCACATAAGCCTTTCAGGTTTTTTATTTCAGTTTTGTACTCCAGCATGATTCAGGCATGTATTCTTTTCTAAATAAAATGCAAGGTGTAAATATTCTAGAAAGACAACACACCTACCGTGGCAACATCTCGTTTATGGGAATTGCCCTTCCACAAAAGGCAGTCTTCCTGTTTTCTGCCTTGGAATCCTGCTCTTTCCTTGTCTCTGAAGAGTAATAGCCCAAAGAGTTCTTACCTGATAGATTTTATCTTTTAGGAATTCAGCCTGGGGAAATGCCCTTGGATAGTCTTGAGGTGGAAATTTAAAATGTCTTGAGGTAGAGGAAGATCAAGAGGGTCCAGAAGTGAGTTATAGTTATGAACTTGTCAGCAAGCAGAAGTCTTGAGGAAGAAACACACTCATCCACACCCACACCNATTTACACCTGCAGAAAAGAGTATAAAGATAACAGGAGGAAACAGGAGAAGACATGTGGAAAAGCAGAGTGGTAAATAGCTGGACCACATTAATTTAAGATGATTAGACTAATGTAATTTTTTTTTTTTTAATTTTTACAGTCAAGCTTCTGGAACTCTTCACTTTCAATGCAGCATAACCTTACCATTTCTGCAAGGCCCAGCTGCTTCCCTTGTTTCTGAAACACTCAGGTGCTCAGGATTTCCTGGGGTCCTGTAAGACCTGACTATTATGGATGAAGATTCAGTTTTCTTATTTCCACGTGTATTAAAACCTTGTCGGAACCGTCCCAATGTTCACAGGTCCGCGTGCCTGAACCCTGCACCGGTCACGTGCCTCGGGAAGGAAGCCCTGCCCCTTCCTCACCACGTGACTCAGCTGACGTGTTTAGCGTCTATGCACCTCAGTTTTCTCCTCTCCAAAAAAAACATTAATCTTAGGTCAATGTGAAAATTAAATTAGATACTAGTTATAAAATACTTTGACTTGTATTAAGCCCCGTATATACTAAACCAGCAATAAATACCAGCTATATTTTCATTGCATTTGTAGTATCTAACGATTAATTCAAAAAAATGTCCTTTCTGCTTCCTCTTTAGTTCGTGAGCGCACCGTGAAGCTCGTCAAAGGGACCGGCGATTACCCCTGGGGATTCCGTATTCAGTACTCCAAACCAATCGTGGTAACTGAAGTGGACGCTAGTAAGTTGTTTCACTAAGGCAGTTGTAATTCAGACCAGGACAACTATCTCAGGCCTCGCGCAATATACTAAATAGCCTCCAATACTGAAGTCTTGTAAAACACACATATACGATAGAAGTAGTTTCTAAATCTCAAGTGTATCAAAAACTCCTAAGGATTGGCAAGTGCTGACATCATGATCAATTGTTTTTTAGAATACTATGCTTCCCTGCTGAAATGGACACCTCTGGTAAATATTGGGTCTCCCCATCAAAGAAGAACCCTGCCTGTACTTACAAAACCAGGGCTCAAGCTCTGCAGACAAAAAGGGTCTTGAGTAGGCAGCTGCTAATTTATTACTGTTTAATAGTTTCTAGGAGAAGTTCCATTCCCCATAGATTATTTCCTTTATGGCTTCTCAGATTCATTTCCTAACAAACAAATTAGGAATTAGTAGATACCTAATGAAAGATAGATTTTTTTCTCCCTAATCTAAAACCTGAGAATAATTTAAGATATAAGATAAACATACCCGTACCCAGCATGCTGCATTGTTCTGTTGTTCAGTCGCTCAGTCGTGTCCAACTCTTTGTGACCCCATGGACCGCAGCACACCAGGCCTCCCTGTCCATCACCAACTCCCGGAGTTTACCCAAACTCAAGTCCATGGAGTCGGTGATGCCATCCAACCATCTCATCCTCTGTCGTCCCTTTCTCCTCCCATCTTCAATCTTTCCCAGCATCAAGGTCTTTTCTAATGAGTTCTTCATATCAGGTGGCCAAAGTATCAGAGTTTCAGCTTCAGCATCAGTCCTTCCAATGAATATTCAGGACTGATCTCCTTTAGGATGGACTGGTTGGATCTCCTTGCAGTCCAAGGGACTCTCGAGAGTCCCTTCTCCAACACCACAGTTCAAAAGCATCAGTTCTTTGGTGCTCAGCCTTCTTTATGATCCAGCTGTCACATCCATACATGACTACTGGAAAAACCATAGCTTTGACTGGACAGACCTTTGTTGGCAAAGTACTGCATTAAGGGAGGCCTAATAAAGTTATCACAGAGGGGGGCCCAGGGCTACTAGGGTTGTCTGAACTACATTATAGTCCTCATCTGGACTGAGAGTTTTCCAAGATCAGAAACTGTATCATATCCATTATTTTAATCAGTAATACTTGGTGCAGTGTCCCAAAGGTAACAGAGCTGATGCTCCCAAAATGCCCGTGGAGGGAGCACAAGCCCCCAAAGTGTGTGCCGCTGGGCCAAGGTAGACAGGCAGGGTGGGACACGCACCAGCCCCAAGGACTGCAGCCTTTCCTGCTCTGCCCTGCACCCCAATCCTGTCTCTGATTTCATTAAAATCCCACCTCTGTACCTGATTCAAATGCACTTGGATTTTTACCTTTTCCTCCTTTCCTCCTTCTCTAAAAAGATAATCCTTTTACCTTCCCACGACTTACAAAAGTTTTGTTAAGTATAGGAACAGACGTACAATTCTGTAAGGAAATAAAGGAAATTCCTTTTTCTCAGTTCCTATAGTCTGAGAGGTAGACACCAATGCGGAAGTAGATGTGCAAAAGATTGGAGGAAAGCACTGTGACACCAAGTGTAAGCAGGGCCTTTAGACCACAGTGCGGGTCTGGCACCTACGAAAGGACAGGCAGAAGGAAGCAGAATTGTGCAGGACGAAGTCAGACTGCACTGTCGTTCTGAGAAATTCTGAGATGACCCAGAAAAACCATCCACTACATCAGTCTCTGTTTGGCCAGAAACAGGCTGACTCCAGTATCCGCTCCAGATTCAGTTATTGGGGAGAATGTAGCCTTAGTAGAAGGCAGGATGCCCAGAAAGTGTGGCAATTGAAGCCTGCCTTGCCTGCCCGCTAAGTGGTTTCAGTCGTGTCCACCTCTTTGCAACCTCATGGACTGTAGCCCGCCAGGCTCCTCTGTCCATGGGGCTTCTCCAGGCAAGAGCACTGGAGTGGTTTGCCATGCCCTCCTCCAGGGGCTCTTCCCCACCCAGGGATCGAACCCATGTCTCTTATGTCTCCTGCACGGGCAGGCGGGTTGTTTACCACTAGTGCCACCTGGGGAGCCCCATTTTCACTCGGTCACAATCCTCACAGCACTTTCTCTTGAAGCTGTGTCTAGGTAGTGTGGCTCTAAGACCTCTATGTAGAGGATGAAGTGTAAAGCTTTCAGGAAGGAAAAACATGGCAAATGGAAAGAAATAATTCTCATAAAGGTGTACTGAATATTACTTTTAAAATAACGAAATACAGAAAGAAATTAAAAAACTCCTAAATTAACAGCAGGAAAAATAGGAGCAGTTTGTAAATTTTAAAGATGTCAGTTCTTCTATAAATTCATCCACAGATACAATCCCTATTAAAATTAGAAGAGTAGCTCTCTTTGTTTTTGCTTTTGTTTTTCTTCATAAGAACATTTCTATTAGACCCTAAAATATTTATAGAAAAGCAAAAGGCCATGTTATTAACTTTGATGTGAATAAATTTCAATTAAAGTTTAATCAGCTAATCAAATATGGGTTACTATCAAGCAGGTCATTCTCAGAATGATTGGATAAGGCAGGAATCTTACCCAGATGTTGGTGGGAGTTGGGGGTGTACAGGTGGACCACAGGCAAGTGAGGAGAAAGCAGAAGGGGAATATGACCATGGCAACAGAACTCAGATGACAAAACATAAACATTGCAAATTTTGTCCAAATTTTGTCCACCCTTACTCTGCCGCTTAGCGCCTTCAAATTAGCAAGAACAAGAAACAATTGTGGCTGTAATTATCTCTATATAGACAAAGATAGTTCACTATTTTTCTTTTAATTTTAATTGGAGGCTAATTACTTTACAATAATGTGGTGGTTTTTGCCATACATTGACATGAATCAGCCATGGATGTACATGTGTTCTGCCTCCTGAATCCCCCTTCCTCCTCCCTCCCCATCCCATCCCTCAGGGTCATCCCAGGGCACCAGCCCTGAGTACCCTGTCTCATGCATCAAACCTGGATGGCGATCTGTTTCACATATGATAATATACATGTTTCAATGCCATTCTCCCAAATCATCTCACCCTCACCCCCTCCCACAGAGTCCAAAAGACTGTTCTTTATATCTGTGTCTCTTTTGCTGTCTCGCATACAGGGTTATCGTTACCATCTTTATAAATTCCATATATATGTGTTAGTATACTGTATTGGTGTTTTTCTTTCTGGCTTACTTTGCTCTGTATAATAAGCTCCAGCTTCATCCACCTCATTAGAACTGATTCAAATGCATTCTTTTTAATGGCTGAGTATTACTCCATTGTGTATATGTACCACAGCTTTCTTATCCATTCATCTGCTGATGGACATCTAGGTTGCTTCCATGTCCTGGCTGTTATAAACAGTGCTGCAATGAACACTGGGGTACACGTTGTCTCTTTTAATTCTGGTTCCCTCAGTGTGTATGCCCAGCAGTGGGATTGCTGGGTCATAAGGCAGTTCTATTTCCAGTTTTTTAGGGAATCTCCACACTGTTCTCCATAGTGGCTGTACTAGTTTGCATTCCCACCAACAGTGTAAGAGGGTTCCCTTTTCTCCACACCCTCTCCAGCATTTATTGCTTGTAGACTTTTGGATCGCAGCCATTCTGACTGGTGTGAGATGGTACCTCATTGCATTTCTCTGATAATGAGTGATGTTGAGCATCTTTTCATGTTTGTTAGCCATCTGTATGTATTCTTTGGAGAAATGTCTGTTTAGTTCTTTGGCCCATTTTTTGATTGGGTTGTTTATTTTTCTGGAATTGAACTGCAGGAGTTGCTTGCATATTTTTGAGATTAGTCCTTTGTCAGTTGCTTCATTTGCTATTGTTTTCTCCCATTCTGAAGACAGTTCACTTTTTATCATCAAGGGGCTTCAGTATTTTTAAAGGACATCTGGCTTTAAGAAAATGCACGTTCATTTATGGGGAAGGTATTCACGGATGTTGGTCCCTTCCAGCTTCACTTATTTCCTTCCCCCTTCCTCCTCGCCTTGCTTTCTCTCTCTTCTGTTCTCTTTCACTTCTCCCTGCTCGCCTTTTTCTAGCTCTGACTTCTCAATATTAGCATTAAACAAAGAAATAATTCTAAGGAAGATAAAAATGACTCCCCTTTAAAACTCAAATAGGTCTGACTTGATAAGTTTAGCAAATTTTTGCAAACTGTCAAAAACCTCGACAACTTTTCATGCCTGCCTTTCTAGATAAAATAAGTAAATGCCATCTAATAAAAGGTTATGATTTCTCTAATGTCTGATACCTTTATAACTGTCCAGGTGAGACAGTTAACCATATCTAATCCATTCAGATATGAAACAAATCAAAATATTTGCATTGTAAGTGATGTGATATTCAGGAGGACCTGAGGTTTTGAAAGAGGAAAACTGAAGCATCTCTACTGTAGCAAAAATGCTCCGATAATACACAGTTAACCTAGGATTTTATTCAACGTCAGAAAGTGCTTCCTTGGCAGGGATTCATGTATGCTGAGTATACTTCTCTCTTTTTTTAAATGCATTCCTCAGTGCTGAATAGCAACCTCTGAAATCCATTGTCTAGTCAAATCTGCTAAATGAAGGGTTGAGGGACTTTAAAATTACACATATTTCCAGCATTTCAGAGAATCTCATTCACACCACAAAACATTGTTCTGCATGCAATAGAGACTTAATTACACACTGAGGATAAAAAAGATACAGCATGACGACCTGTAGGTGGGATAGAAATGTTATCCACAAGTACACAGGAAAGGAGCTTGCTTGTAGCTTACATAACTAATTGCCCACACCCAGCTGGCACTTGCATGAACATTTTCTATGAAGGCCCAAATGTTTGTGAGATCTGTTGTCATAAACAAAAGAAACAGATGTTCCAACTCTGATACCAAGCAAAGTTGAAAAGGAAATGATACATTTAGGGATAGGCAGACCACAGACAAAATTATGGACAGGCCCATCTTTCTGGAAGCTCTAAAGTTTAAAATGCTACTGTTATAGTAAAAATTTTTAAATGAAAAGGACAAGCCCCCTTTTTAATTATAAGTTTTCAGATTCTACATTATATGTAAATATGCATAAAAGGATGAAGTAGCTCAGCATTTAACTCTTTATAATCAATACAGAACTACGTCATCAAGTATCCTATCAGGGAAACCAACTTAGAAAAGTGTGGGCTTGTTTTCTTAACACTTTGATCCTTCCTGTCTAATGTAGGATGTATACTTCCATTCTGCTCCCAAGAGCAGCCTCAAGTAGGGCAACTGTCTGTGTGGTATATTAGAGTCACCTTGAAACACCTCCCTCCTCCAAGAGATCATCATGCCTCAAACTGTCACCATAATTAGTAGATAAAGGGAAAATTTGTAAGTTGCATTCAAATTAGCAGAACACACTCAATACCCTCTATAATTAAAGCTAAAAGCTATCACATAAGCTATCAGGAAGAGTAACACTACAGAAGTAATTCCTCTACAAACAAGAATAATTTTCACTCATAATGCAAAGATAAATAACACAGTTTTTAAATGAGCAAAGGATTTGAGTAGATCTTTCTCCAAAGAAGATAAACAAATAGCCAAATAATCACATAAAAAAATACTCCACATCAGTAGTCATCAAGGAAAACAAATGAAAACCACAACAAAATACCATCCCATACCCACTAGGACGGCTATACGTAAAAAATATCAAATATTGGCAAGAAAGTGGAGAAGCTGAGAACATTTATACAATGGTGATAAGAATGTGAAATGGTATAGCCACCTTGAAAAACAGTCTGATCATTCCTCCTACGTTAAATAAACATAGAGTTACTACTTCATCCAAGAATTTTACTCCTAGGTGTATACCTCGGGTGATGAAAACACATGGCTCATAAAAAAAAAAAAAATTGTACTCAAATTTTCATAGCAGTGTTATTCATCATAAAAATGGGGAACAACACAAATTATCACCCATTGATGAATGGATAAACAAAATGTGCTATATTCTTATGATAAAATATTTATTCAGCAATTGAAAAAAATGTAGCTCTTGCTACCACGTGGATGGGTCTGGAAAAGAGCTTGCTGAGTGAATGACACCGAACACAAAAGACCACATATTCACTTATTTCACTTATACAAAATGTTCACAACAGGCAAGTCCACAGAGAAAACAGGTTAGTCATTGCCTAGAGCTGAGAGGCTGAGGGAGATGGAGAAGGACTGCTCTTGGTTACTTGGTTTTTTTCTGGGGCAACAAAAATATTCTAAAATTATATTGTGATGAGAGTTTCACAACTCTGTGAATAGACTAAAAAGCATTTACTTATACACTTTAAATGGGTAAAATGATATGGTATGTGAATTTTGATTCAATCAAAGTGTTGAAGAACAAGGTATGTCCATATTGATGGATTCCTTAGGGCCAATATTGTTTTTAAAGCTAAGTTTACTTGGAAGAGAAGATCTGTTACCAAACACTCATACTTTTGATTATACAGTAGTTTATCACTTCATCTAATCAATCATTTAGCATATGATTCAGTACAAATAGCTCAAACATTTGTCTTTCACTTCTATCACACTCCTTAAAACTCTTTAGCTATAATTTGCTTTTCCTAATCCAGAATCTGCCTGCAGTGCAGAAGGCGGGGGTTCAGTCCTCGGGTCGGGAAGATCCCCTGGAGAAGGAGATGGCAACCCACTGCAGTATTCTTGCCTGAAGAATCCCATGGACACAGGAGCCTGGTGGGCTGCAGTCCATGGCGTGGCAAAGAGTCGGGCACAACTGAACGACTAACACTTGTGACTTCACTAGTCCAGCTTTAGTCACATTTCTTCCATCCTTGTTCATCTTGACCTTGTGAATAGACAAGGATTTAGAACCATACTATTATTATGGTTACTTTTGTGGTGTCGCTATAGCACTGCTGACCATTTTCTCCATCTTGAAATTTCTCCTTTGCCTTCACCAATCTTTTCTAACAAATTTTTATTGGAGTATAGCTGCTTTACAATGTTGTGTTAATGTTGCTGAACAGCAAAGTGAACCAGCTGTACATATACATATGTCCCCTCTTTTTTTCATTTCCCTCCCGTATAGGTCACCACCGAGCCGTGAGTAGAGTTCCCTGCGCTACACAGTAGGTTCTCATTAGTCAGCTACTTTACACTTAGTACCAACAGTGTGTATATGTCGATCCCAACCTCCCAATTCACCCTACCCCCCACCCCGCTTCGTGGCATCCATAAGCTTATCCTCTGCACCTTCACTGATCTTATACTCTTGCCTCCACGCTCTCTAGGACCTCTCTGCCCTTTCTTTATGTCCCTCGTTAGCTGCCCATTTCCTCTCTCTCCTTAAAGGGAATTATGATTATTTTTCAAGATCTTATTCTCAAGATCTCTTATTCAAGATCTTACTTCTCTCCTTACATTTGTCCCTTTCATTCTAAATTCTGAATCCATGTCTCAGGCCAACTTCATATCCTAGATTTCAAAGATGTTTTTATACCTGGCCCAGTGAACATTTTCAATGTCTTCTCTTCCTTGGTTATCTCAGTATATTTAGTCAATGGATTTAATGCCCCAACTACATGCAAGAGATTATACTAGCCATGGGAAATGCCAAAACCAATAAATAAGAAATTTTACTTGCTCATGAGATGTTCATGGTCTAAGAGGGGTAGAAAGGCATCGGGCCCTACTTATGCAAATCAGTGCCTTGAGGTAATTTAGGTCCTATGGTGACATTTTATACCTTCTATTTATTTCTAGTTCCTGTTTCCAGATCCTGTTATTGATTCTTATAATAATATCTTTGCTGAAAAGCTTAACTTAATCCCTCCTTATTCTAAATTAATCTTCTGAAAACCATTGTGTATCTATTTTTCTGCTCACGAACTTCTAGTGGCTCTCTTGTTTAAGGACCACCAAGCACAAATTTGTCATCTTCACATTCAAGACACTTTATATACTGGCTGGCTTCTCATCCTCATCTTCCAGGCTCACTGTATCCACCCACAAAATCTCCTCCAGTGGCTATGAATCACCACCTTTGGGCACGTCTTTAAGACATTCTGCTTGTGTACCTTTGCTCAGATTTTCTTTCTTGGCTGGCTTGCTGATTGAAGTTATGCTAGCTTCGGTAACAGAATATACATTAAGGGTTTAAGACAATAAAAGATCATTAGTCACTCAGGCTGATAGTCTCATGTGGATGTTCCTGGTTGGAAGATGGCTTTTGTCCCACATAATGTTTTGAGATCCAGGTTTATTTTTTCTTTAGTGTCTCATACCATAGGACCTTGAAGTCAGGAAGATGGGTGGAGAATATGGAGCGCAGTCCTCGGGATGTTTTTATGAGCCACACCTAAAAGTAGTATATATCACTTCTATCCAACTCCAATGCCTGAAACTCAATTATATTGCCTCCAAAACTGCAAAAAAGTCAGAGAGCTTTCCATATATGAGCCCAGATGGAAAAGGAATTGGGTCTGTGAACACCAAGCCTTCCCCATTACTCCCCACTAAGGAGAATCTATTCATCAAGGTCAGACCAAATTCCACCTCTCTGGAAAGCATTTCTTAACCACTCCAAATGGGAGTGAGAATTCTCTTTTCTGAAGTTTTACAATGCCTATTATCTTCATATTTTTTTACTTGCCATTCAACTATTATCATATTTCTTTTTGATTATGCATGTCTTTTCTTCTTCAATGGAATTTTAAGCTCATTGAAGGTATAATTTTTAGGTTTTTCATTCATTCAATATGTATTTATTGGATAAGCACTGTACAAAGACATAATATTTAGTAGCATATGAAGTACAAAAATTGATGAGAAACTGTTTCTGGATTGATATCATCATTCTGGAATTTGTCTCAGAAGGCATTGCCTTAATCAAGTCCTTTAAGACAGTGGAAGAAATCTTTTCAAATGATCAACCATACCATGAGATGTCAATTCATCACAAGGATGATATTATGTAAATAAATAGATATATGAAATAATACTCTTCACTTAACCTTCCTACATTGATTGACCATTGCCTATTCATGCAGAAAAGATCTTCCCTGCTATAATAAACAAACTTAGACAAACTACAGTCATTATTAAAAATAATGTAAGCTCACTAACTGAGTCATGCTTCAAGATTAAAAGTATTTGAGGAGGTTTATGACATCCTATATATGACAGCCTAACATTGTATAATTATTCTGCAAGTCCATAAACACGCACCCAGCACTAAGATCTAAGGAAGAGAAAATGGGTTTAAACTGAAATGAAAAAGAAAAAACAGATTTAAACTGCTGCAGAAAGAATCTTGGTCAAATACATAGGAGATCTTATTTAAAATGAATTAACTCTGAAATGATTTATTACACCCTTTTTGACACCTAGAGAATATTAGGTATGTTACAGTAAACGTGGATGCCTAAAAATCAAGGGGTAAACTAAATAGCCTCTGGAGAGAGCCTCCCTACCTTCCAAAACTTAAATCTTAATGTTTGAGGCTATTTTTGGCTTCCTTTCTGAGACGGCTCAGAAAGGAGCCTACACCAGGAAAAGGAAAAGCAGCTCTTTATCTGTTTTTGCTCTGACTACTTCAAGATCTGTTTTTGCCACCACTTCATAAGTATTTCAATTACTTGTTCCCTCAACAATCCTGCAGAGAAGCTCTGCCCCATCCCCCTTTTTACAGATGAAGATATTGAGGTTAAGTGATCTTCTCAGGGTTACAAAGAGACCTAGCAGCAATGAAGGAATGAGAACTAGCAGTTCAGCCTGCCGGTGGATGAATAGATTGAGTTTCTGAGCAGCCTGGCTATTATACTGCAAAGAGGCCACGCAGACGCCTGGGTGGACGCGTAAAGACACCATGCACTAGAAATGAAAGGAGGCTGCGGGGAAAGGCTTTTCCTTCTTATTAATGACACCGGCAATTGTCTAGAGTTTGAAAGAAAGGCCCGTTAGAGAAAGAGCCTTTTAAAAAGAGGACAGGCAGCGGGGGCACTCAGTTTGGGACCCCTCCTCAATGAGACCCTCGTTGTCCCTACTTGCAGACAGTGCCGCCGAGGAAGCCGGGCTCCAGGTCGGGGATGTGGTGCTGGCTGTCAACGGCACGGAGGTCACCAGTGTGGAGCACGCAGAAGCTGTGCACCTTGCAAGGAAAGGTAGGTGGTCTGCAGGGTCCAGGGTGACTCTGACAAGGCAGCAACCTGAAACACAGCATGGAATACCAACATGAGGAGGAGAAAACCCTCAGGATGGGCACGACTTCACTTCTCTCCTGAGACTACGGTTACCGCCTTGTCATCAACGTGATCTCTCAGAGATCACATGTCTTGAATCACATGTCTGTACCATGTTCCTTCCATATTGATGGCCAGCCACAAAAGTGAAATCAGCAAATGGGAGCAAGAAAAACGTGCTCTGTTTATTATCGATACATCTCCTTAACTCCTTGCCATGAAAAATACCACTACAAGAATTCATTTACTGGGTCTCTTTTTTCCTTCTCCCCTTCCTTTCTTTTTTTTTCGTTCTTTTCTTTAATTCCATCAGTTTTTAGAATTAAATGCCTTGGGGTTCTCATGTTATAAAAGAGAGAAAGAAATAAAGAAATTACAAACCTAAAGTTCGTACAGGTTCTACTTGAGGCCTGCCTTTAAAGCAATCTGACACAGAGGGACAGAGAGGAATAGTGACATACCCTTCACCCCTGTATCTGCTCACCTTAAACTTGGGGGAAAGGTTAATACCATCTTCATCTCTGCAAAACAAGTTACTTCTTTAGCACTGTTTTACAAACCCTCATCTCCCCAGAGACCTAAAAATATACAGGTGATAATTGCTGTGTTCCATCATGAGATTATTTGGTGGGTTGTCCTATTCCCGGCTTCCCAAAGGCGGCATGTGTACCTCTGTGGCCTCGAAGTATATTACTAGGCCATGAGGTATTAAAATGTGTGCATTTGGAACAGAACACATGTGCTAGAAGTATAACTTATTGCTGAGCAATGACTATCTCTTGCCATTTCTCATGATGCCATCACGCTTGGGGGTAAGCGACAGAAAGAGACTTCACTAGTGCAGACCAGCACCAGAAAATCGCTAACAAATGCTGCAAGCTGACAAGCACGCTGAAGCTTTGGGGGTAGAATTTAGCTTAGTGTTTGGCTGTCTGCCGAGTACTTGCTGCACCAGGAATCCAAGGACACTGCCGGTACGTGCAGCAACTCCTTACAAGTCCTGCGCAGCTCTGTCCTCGTGCGGCACGCATTAGGGACTGGGGCACCGTGGCAGTGATTGTACTGATGAGCTGACGGGCTCTCATTCAGTAAGGGAGGCGCACTAACCCTTGCCACTGGATTTACTTGTTCCCGCGGTTCTTTCTCACAAATTAATTTTCCAGTTTTTCAGTTAAATAAAACTGAACTATAGTAATATTTCAGCTCTTAGTACTTCTTCTATTTTTCCCCAAGAAGCTTAATGTTCTTTATACCTCTGAAGCATTCAGCCTCAGTTAATGGAAGACAGAAAACATCTCTAAAATTTGAATGGGGTTTGGGGGATGGACTAAGTTGACGGACTAACATAGATACTGGGGAAAGAGCATTGTGCTGTCCTGGGCAGTTATGGTAGGCTGGTTTTACCCACTCTTATGAGCTGAGTTTCACCACTCCTTGCTTGCCAGCGTGGACTTCTATCTTAAGGCCCTGACCCTAGGGAACCTCAGTGTGTCTTTGCTAGTCCTTCTCAGATCCAACAGTGGAGATGCCTTGGAAGCAGAAAGGTTAATTCGAGATCTGAGATGCTAAAGTGAGAACAGTTGAAGAGTCTTTTATGGAAAGGGGGTCGTTTGGGACCAGTGTGTTTGGAGGGGTAGGAATCACAGCCAATAGCAAAAGAGACCTGAAGACACATAGGGTATCACTGAGGGATCGCCTCATAGTGTCTTTCTCCCCATGTGGTCCTCAGGGGCCACTTCCCCACCCCACTCCACTGAAAGCCTGATGGATGGAGCACCTGTTGTGGACAGTCAGTGTGGAGCATCAGAGCAGCCCTTGAGACCTAGCTTGATTAGGAAGCTGATCATTCCATCCTCAGGCATAATCTTCTGCACATCTCTAAGGCTACCAGCTTTTATCTGAGAAATAAAAACGTAAAAGATGCAAATAAAATGAAGAGGTAAAAAGGAAAAACAAAGCTTTAAAAATAATAAAAGACTACTTTGAACACGGGATAATAAAAAAATTTAAAAACTAGATAAACAACATTTTTCAAAAGCATTTAAAGAGCCAACATTAGTGCAAGTATAGACAGAAAATCTGTGTAGACTATTATAAAATATTTATAGAATAAGATAAGAGACGACCTCTCCTTTCCCCTATTACCATCCCCATTCCATGCCCCACTCAGAAGCCCAGGATACCACTTTTATAACTATCCAATTTTCAAAGAACAAATAATCCCTATTATATAGAGTTTTTTCCAGAAAATAAGTAAGAGTGAATGCGTGACAGCTCATTTTATGAATCTACTACAACTTTGATTCCAGAACGAGAATGAGTATATAGATACACAAAGGCTATGGTTTTTCCAGTAGTCATGTATGGATGTGAGAGTTGGACTGTGAAGAAAGCTGAGCACCGAAGAATTGATGCTTTCAAACTGTGGTGTTGGAGAAGACTCCTGAGAGTCCCTTGGACTGCAAGGAGATCCAACCAATCCATTCTAAAGGAGATCAGCCTGGGGTGTTCTTTGGAAGGAATGATGCTAAAGCTGAAACTCCAGTACTTTGGCCACCTCATGCGAAGAGTTGACTCATTGGAAAAAGACTGATGCTGGGAGGGATTGGAGGCAGGAGGAGAAGGGGACGACAGAGGATGAGATGGCTGGATGGCATCACGGACTCGATGGATGTGAGTTTGAGTGAACTCCGGGAGATGGTGATGGACAGGGAGGCCAGGCGTGCTGCGATTCATGGGGTTGCAAAGCGTCGGACACAACTGAGCGACTGAACTGAACTGAGATACACAAATCCAAAGGAAAAAAAAATAGTAAATACCTGAATCAAACTATTTGTTAAAATTACATAATACATCATAATTGAGTAGGATATGTATGTGTCTTTAGTCACTCAGTTCTGTCCAACTCTTTGTGATCCCATGGACTATAGCCTGTCATGCTTCTCCAGCCATGGAATTCTCCAGGCAAGAATACTCCAGGTAGTAATGGTAAAGGAAGGGAAAATACAACATTACCGAGAGGCAGTGGGTCTATGAGAAGGATACACATGACCATGAAACTAAAAAAAAGAAGAACAAAGGGGAAGAAATAACAGGAATAATTTAATTTTTATATAGTACTTTATAAATTCAATTTTCTTAGCAAGCCCTATAAATTGGTCAAAGTATTTTTGGAGTATACACAATCTGAAACAAGTTTTTGGATATTCTCTTTGGGAGAGGAAGTCACCAACTTGTCTAAAGAAAGTAAGAATTGTGAAACAAATGATTGAGCTTTTTGTTACACTCATATGAAACATAGAGGTCTTGAAATATATATTTACCAGGTGCCTATTAGGAGCGTGTTTAGAAACTTCATGTTTACGCTTGACTCTTGTGTCTGTTTGTATAAGCTTCTTAAAAGTCTATCTGATATCTTTTTGGTTGCTATATATTTCTGCACAGTTTCACTCCCAAGTATGTGAAACTTTGGTAAAATCCTATCATATTACTGGTTGCTACATTGCTGATTAGATATAGAAACATCAAGTAACTTCTCTCAGAACCTTAAATCTTAAATCTAACTGTATGTCAGACTCACCTGAGACCCTCTTAAATACAGAATTCATGGCCTGCATGTTTGCAGTTTTAATCAGGTCTCCCTGGCATTTCTTTCACAGCCAGCCCAGCATCTTGGAAGCATGACCAAAATCTTATGGACACAGGATTAAATACCTGTTGCGTTAGCTTCTGGTGCAGGTGTTATCATATCTTGCTAGCCCAGCATCAGAAAGAGGATCCACCGGATGTTACAGGGTCAAGTTTTCAATAGTTCTGTTGAAATAATAATTCCATTCAATAAGAAGAGACTAGCATGTTAGTATATGTTATCTATGATAGAATAGGGAGTAATAGACGTAATAAAATAGCAATTCTATTCAGAAATACTAATCACACACACCTAGAAAAATTACCGCAGTTTGATAGATGGGAATACCAAAGCCAGAGATTTAAGAAAGCATTCAGTATCACACTGGGAATGACAATAGCTCCATGCGAATTTTTCTTTCATTAGGTCCCTCTTACTTTCTGGTTTGAGCTTTTATAGAGCTTGGTTCCTTAGTCAAATGGAGGATTTAATCATCAAAATGCTGATGGAAAAGTGAAAAGTGCTGAAAAGAAAGAGGAAGGGAAAAACACCGACGCTCAGTCAAGCTGGGAGTTCTTCGGATGCAGGAGGGCTCCTCTGTGTCCTGACAGCAGGCTGGACTCAAAGCGGGCACGGAAGAGCCTGGACCTGGGACCTGGGGGGTGACGGCAGTGCCAGCCCCCTGCGCCCGCCCTGGGGACCCGGCTTGTCTTGCACGTCGCTGCTCCACGCCTGCGCGGGTGGTGGGGCTTGTCTGACAGCAGAGGTGGCATAAGCGGAAGACAGTGATCCGAGGAGGAAGTGTGAATTAGAAAAAGGAACCCCTTTTCTCACTCCTGTAGCTGCAAATAACCTCACGCACGACTCCTTACTTCCAAAACCCTCTAGGCCAAAGTGCTAGGGAAGGAGAGTTTTCTGGAGAGCGCTTTCTTTCTCAGGACGGCGTCATCAAAGAGCTGAATGTGCTAAAGGCGTGGATTTTCAAACTCTCGCATCTCAGGAAACAGAGTTCTCTTCACTCTTTCACCTCCCTACCCACAGCCTTCCTCCCACTCACACCCAAAAAGTGGGAAAGATTTCTGGGGTGTCCAGTGGAGGAAGGCGAGGGCTGTGTGTTTCATTTCACCAGGGCGCGGCGGGACCTAGGGAAAGAAGTAATTGGGGGCGAGGGAGGTGGATTGATTGCAGCATCCGTCCCTGCATGATCCCGGCGCTGAGCGGGCTGGCCTGGCTGGTGTCCCCTCCTCCCTCACGTGTGTGTCCCTCCTGGAGCCGCGCGCTTGTCGAAGAGGAGGACCATCCCCAATACAGGAGGACCAGTCTCCGCATCAAGGGTGTATGAGTGGCTTCACGCCCCTGCTGCTGCTGCTGCTAAGTCACTTCAGTCGTGTCCGACTCTGTGTGACCCCATAGACGGCAGCCCACCAGACTCCCCCGTCCCTGGGATTCTCCAGGCAAGAACACTGGAGTGGGTTGCCATTTCCTTCTCCAGTGCAGGAAAGTGAGAAGTGAAAGTGAAGTCGCTCAGTCGTGTCAGACTCTTAGGGACCCCATAGACTGTAGCCTACCAGGCTCCCCTGTCCCTGGGATTCTCCAGGCAAGAATACTGCAGTGGGTTGCATGCCCTCTGCGAGGGGATCTTCCCAAATCCAGGGGTTGAACCCAGGTGTCCTGCATTACAGGCGGATTCTTTACCATCTGAGCCAGCAGGGAAGCCCAAGAATACTGGAGTGGGTTGCCATGTCCTTCTCCAGAGCGCCCTTGCTAGAATCTCCAAACAAGCTCTCAAGCAGTAATGGCAGGGGTGAAGAGGGGTGTGGAACTCATGACTCTGTTGTTGCAAAGTATTGGGGGTGAAAATGAACGCATCCAGGAGAAACGAAATCAGAGTCAAGGAAAGGCAGAAGTGCACTGGTTGCTGACAAAGACTGTGCTCGTGAACAGAGCCTCTCAGCAGCTGAGACTTTCTCAGGACTCGCCACTTCAACGGTGGTCCAGCTTTACCGGAGGGCTCCTTACAAATACGGAATCCCAGGCCCATCCCAGGCCTACCGAATGAGGATGTGCACTTAAGAAACCCGCTGGGTGATTTGTATCTGCACTTAGCTTCAGAAGCTCTGAAATAGGACACTGACATGTTTCAGGCACCCACTAAATTAATAAAGAAATAATAGCAGAACCAGAAGTGTTTACTTATTCATACTGAATATTTTTCGGCTTTTGCAAGAATACTGGAATGGGTTGCCATTTCCTCCTCCAGAAATACCCTTCAAGGAGATCCAACCAGTCCATCCTAAAGGAAATCGATCCTGAATATTCATTGGAAGGACTGATGCTGAAGCTGAAACTCCAATACTTTGGCCAAAGTATACTGATGCAAAGAACTGACTCATTGGAAAAGACCCTCCTGGGAAAGGTGGAAGGCGAGTGGAGAAGGGGACAACAGAGGATGAGATGGTTGGATGGCATCATGACTCAATGGACATGAGTTTGAGCAAGCTCTGGGAGATTGTGATGAACAGGGAGGCCTGGCATGCTACAGTCCACGGGGTTGCAAAGTGTCAGACACAACTTAGCGACTGAACAACAAACCTAATATTTAATTATTTTAGCATACACATTAAAATGACTGTGTATAAATAATCAAATGTGAAGATAACATCAAAAGTCTAACGTCTCTGTAAATGTCAGGTCCAGGTCCTCCTGGCCCAGTACGGACCTGCGAAGAGTATAACATCACCACCACCTAACAGCTGTTTGGAACTCAGTAACTCCCCAAACATCAGACTCATGTCCTAACTCTGAAAGTGAAATACTTTCCTTCTAATATAATGACACCATGGTGCAGCAGGACCATCTGTATCCCTGCCCCAGAGAGAATTTTCTGGTGCACCAAGTTATGTTTTTGGCCAGCTGAAACTCAAGTTTAGCTTGATTGGTATCAGAGAAACCCATATGCAGTCTTTGTAAGCAAGAGGAAAATGACCTCGAGGGGCGGCCCGCTGTGGCAGCGCATAAATAAGTTGGCAGATGTATCAGCTATTAGTCCAGGAGTACAGTTCTTTGGGGACTGGAGTCCAAAGACAAAGACATTTGTGGGTTGCTGGTCAATCTGGAGCATTTCTTCTAATTTTTCTGGATGTGTTTTTGACAGGAGCTTAAGGGCAGTTCAATAAATTAAAATGTATTTACATGGCAATGAAGAATTTTCTTGACACGCAGAGTTATTTAATTACCAAGGTGCTTTGCGTGCTGCTAAAGTTAAGACTGTGTCAGCCTTTCTGGGACAGATCTTTATTTTCAGGGCCATGTGGCTCAGCCAGGAATGATCCCCTGGGTTGGAGCTTGTCATTTATATAAGAGGAGTCTCCTCACTGACCCCCATTTCCATAGACAGCTCTAAACAGATCAGTAATCTCAATGTCAGACATCATGATGAAGTCAGCGCTGCCAAGGCCAAATGTACCCCTTCAGGGATATGGCCTCCATCTCAGAGGAATTGTAAATGAAGTCATACCCCATTTGCAGTCTTCAAAGCATGTCAGGGTTGCTGTCTGTCTGAGTGACATTCAGAGAATTTTCTTGAGGCATCAAGAGGTAGGCGTAGGATGAAAGTCTGTGTTCAGGCTGGCACCATTGAAGCACAGTTGGTAGACACTGACCACATGTTATCAGGGACAGGGACAATTTTTCTCAAGCTCTTCACCAAACCAGTTCTATAGGAAAGGGGACTTGAAGTCCAGGCACTCTAAGAAGCAAGGAGTAAGAAGGACACTCTAAGAAAGTCAGGCACTGAAAGCTCTGGGTCCAATCCTCGGTACTAATCTGGGTTGGCAAGAAGATAGGGTAAAAGACATGTATGCTTCAAGCCTCTTAGACTTCCGGTCAAGTTCAAAGGTGAGTAATTGATTTTGATCAGAGAGGGCATTGGCAGCATACATTGGCGGTGGTTCAGACCCTCCCTTTAGCTAACACAGATCAAAGAAGCTAATCATCCTGAATAAAAGTGAGATGGAAAAGCCAAACATCACCCATCATCCTTCTTTGGGTGTAAATCAAAATACGTTCAATACTTAGCTTGCTGTTGTTACAGACAGAATGAGCAGACCCGAGTCATCCATAATCAGACCCAACTAGGCCACGGGGTTGAAGAGGAAGAATTCTGTCTTAGAACCAGGTAAACCAGATCTCACATTTGATTCGACCCTTAAAGGAAATCGGTCCTGGGTGTTCATTGGAAGGACTGATGTTAAAGCTGAAACTCCAATACTTTGGCCACCTGATGTGAAGAGCTGACTCATTTGAAAAGACCCTAATGCTGGGAAAGATTGAAGGCAGGAGGAGGGGACGCCAGAGGATGAGATGGTTGGATGGCATCACCGACTCAGTGGACATGAGTTTGGGTGGACTCTGGGAGTTGGTGATAGACAGGGAGGCCTGGCGTGCTGTGGTCCATGGGGCTGCCAAGAATGGACACGACTGAGCAGCTGAACCAAACTGAACTTATGAGCTCTATGTCCTCAGAGAAATCACTGGACCTCCCCAGTTTTCATTCTCCTATTTGACCTGAGAGTTTCATTATTGGAGAACCCTTGGATCCATTCCAGTGTTAGAATTCTATTTCAATGATTCCATTTATAGAAACTACAATCTCTTTTCCATCCATTCCTTCTGGAAAGCAAGAGTCTTTGCAGTTGTTTTAAGATTTGCAGCTGAGTCAGCTGTCTATCATTCACCTATCTCACACTCACCCCTCCAGGTCCAGACCTCTTGACCCTGGTGGTGGGATCCGACATCAGCCGCTGTCCCAACAACCCCCGGCCCGCCTGCCGTGGCTACCTGCATAAGAGGACACACTCCGGGTTCATGAAGGGCTGGAGGAAGCGGTGGTTCGTGCTGAAGAATGACGGCTGCCTCCAGTATTACAGACACAAGAAGGTAAACTAAGGGGAAGGCGGAGGGCTGGAGCTCTAAGAACACGCAACGCTGGGGAGTGCGGTGGCTGCATTAACAAAGGATTGTCTTGTCAGGTCCCGCGCATGGTGCAGGATTCTAGAAACAGGGCTCTCTCCTGTGACTTCTAAAGAACTTTTCCTTCTCCAGAGGTTCAGAGGAGTGTAATTTATTTTCTCTGCGGCTGCATAAATCAAGGCTGGCATGAGTTTCTATCTCATTTATTCCTATTTTCAGATGCTCTGTGAAAACTCTCTTATCAAAGTCAAGAAAATAAGAGCCAAACCATATACCTAGTGCCCTAGAGAAATCAAGGCCGACTAAGGCAAAGCACAGCTAACACCTCGTTGGCCCGGGTGTGCGGGCACTGTTTCCTAGGTAACAGGGGCTGGTGTCAGCCAGGCTTCTGAAGCAGAGGACCTGAGAATATACTTCATCTCCTCACCTAGGGCCCCGTAGAGCAGCGATTTCTAAACATAGGTGAAGGCTGAAAGCTTCGGGGGAATGTTCTCAGAATATGAGCTCTAGTCATCTTCCAGTGTTTCTCCCCATGTTTCAGCCAAGTCTGAGGTGAGGCCTGGGCCTGCGGGTCTGGGGAGGGGACTTGGGGTGACTTTAGCCCACAGTGTAAACAACCAGCCAGCAGGCCGTGTCCTGTGGGCAAGAGGGTTTTTTCTGCCCTATGCAATACAACACCAGGGCTTCCCTGGGAGCTCAGTCGGTAGAGAGTCTGCCTGCGGTGCAGGAAGCCCAGGTTCCATCCCTGGGTCAGGAAGATCCCCTGGACGAGGAAATGGCAGCCCACTCCAATATTCTTGCCTGGAGAATCCCATGGACAGAGGAGCCTGGTGGGCTACAGTCCCCGGAGTCACAAGAGTCGGACACGACTTAGCAACTAAGCCGCCACCGCCATGCGATATTCCATGCAATTCCCTGGTGGCTCCGTGCAGGAGACGTGGGAACGCAGGTCGGATCCCTGGGTCGGGAAGATCCTCTAGAGAAGGAAACGGCCGCCCACTCCAGTATTGTTGCCTGGGAAACCCCATAGACTGAGGGGCCTGGTGGGCTACCATCCACGGGATCGCAAGAGTTGGACAGGACTAAGTGACTAAACAACAGCAACGTGTAATGCAGTGTTTAATTTTTTTTAAATCACGTGCAAGCATCATACATTTCAGAGATTTTGCACAGAAATTCCGATGTCCGATTAAAAGTCTCCAGCTGAGCAATGGCTGCCTCCTCCAGGGAGACAGACAGCTGCCCAGTCCGAGAGGGGCCCACTGCTTCCTGTATCCTCTGCCCTACTGGCTTCTCTCCAAAAATTATATTGCTCTAGTTTCTTAATTTTAATGCTTTTGGGGGTATTTTATATATTTTAACAAAGACATTAATTCCTCTCCGTAACAAGGAATATCTATATATCTATCTGTGTGCTTAGTCACTCAGTCATGTCCGACTCTTTGCGACCCTACGGACTGTAGCCCACCAGGCTCCTGTGTCCATGGGATTTTCCCAGGCAAGAATACTGGAGTGGGTTGCCATTTCCTTCTCCAATATATCTATCTATATGTATATAAAGAAATCAATACATTTTTTATAAAATAAGGAGTGACTTTGCATGTGGAATCACTGTGGATACTTCTTATTTCTAGACTGTGGATCACTTATTTGTGACACAGACCAGGAGGTGTCTGCCTTTCATGGCAATGTGAGCCAGTCAGCTGCTTTGCAAAAACCCTGTCTCCCTCCAATGCAGGAAAATAAGATTCTCTGCAGTCAGGGTGAGAAGCCTTGCTTTCTGTATCCTGAGTATGAAAGGGGAACAGACCAGAATGTTCCAACCTGGGTATGCTTCAGAAGCCCCTGAAGAGTTTGCCAAAGTACACATACAGACCCTTTACATACCCCCTTACCTCCTGAGTGGGGCCCTGGAAACTGTATGTTCTTTTGTGAGCAGTCAAGGTCATTCTGAAGGAGCAAAGTTCATTCCCATCTAGAGTCACAGAAACAATAATGCAAGCTTGCCAGTTGTTCTTTCATGGAGTAGATGGTTTCTTATCCAGAGAGTGTGTGCTTCCCACCTCCCAGTGACGATAATTTTTGTTTCCTTTTGTGAGATAGTGACAGTAGTATTAATAGATGCCAGCTTTTCTTTAATGGCCCTCCTCAGCAACACAAATGCGTAAAGCAACCTTCTGTCAAGCATCTCACACTTTTAAGACTCCTAGTTCTTGAGATTTAGAATGGTTCAATCTAACCAGGGGGCAGTCACAGAGCTAGCGGTGCCTGCAGATGTTGCATTTGGCTCGCACAGTGTTTTCATAAATTTTTTAATGAAATGCATTCAGGTGAAGCATGTGCTCTCCAATCTGCCGTAATCCCCACTCCTGCTCATTTCCTCACGCTGAGCCCAGTCATTTAAATTACTCACTAGGCCCTGTAGGGATATGCGTGTGTGAGTCCTGGGGTAGAATTTATGTGAAAAATTAAAAGGGTGGTGGTAAAGTGGTTAGAATTAAAATAGATTTAAAAAAAAAAACACTTCTAGTCCTGTTTGGAAAAGAAATATGCATCTTATAGTGAGTTTGGACACAGCTAAGAAAAGAAGCATCTTGGGTAACTGCGGTTGGGAGCATCACCACCACAACAGGTTTAACACGGAAATGGTAGAATATAAAAATATGGTTTTATTTTGTTTACAAAGGGCCAAAATCAGATCCCTTGCAATGCGACAAGTTCCAGAATATATCATGCATAATCTTTAGGGTAGATTGCAGTGACTGAGAAGAGTTAAGGGAGCATCATGAGAACACAGCAGATTAAATTAGCAGAAAATCAACTCAGCTATACAGTATTCATTCATGCAACAAATATTTATTGAGTGCTTTTTAAGAGCCAGGCATTATGCTAAGCACTGGGAATTAAAAAAAAAAAAAACCAAGGCGCCTGCTCTGTGTGTACTTAAACTTCCTGTTATCGCTCGGTTTCTGCTTATATCAGTGGAAGAGACTGACATGAGGAAATGGACCCACAAATAAAGATGCAATTGTGACTAGTGCAGTGAGAAAAATTATGGGATGAGAGAAGAGAATTGTAGCAGTCTGAATCCAAACAAGAGGTGCAATCATACAGAGATTTTAAAAGTGAAGCCTCATATAAATATGGCTTCCATGATGTCTCAGATGGTAGAGAATCTGCCTGCAATGAGAAGACCCAAGTTCGACCGTTGGGTTGGGAAGATCCCCTGGAGAAGGGAATGGCAACCCACTCCAGTATTCTGGCCTAGAGAATTCTGTGGACGGAGGAGCCTGATAGGCTATAGTCCGCGGGGTAGTGAAGAGTTGGACACGACTGAGCGACTAACCCGCATGCACACACAGGCTCTAAGAGAACTCTGGGTCACCGAGAGAGTACTCACGAAGAGCAGAGCTAGAAAGGCAGCCCTCTCCAAGGCTCTCCGTGGGAAATGTAGCCGACGCTGCTGGCTGTCAGAGCAGCTGGCCGGTTTGTTGAGACAGAGGTAGGTAGTCTGCAGTCAGAGAGCGAACAGGAAGAAACCCTAGAGCCCAAGTCGGGGCAGGCAAACTGAAGCTGGCGGCTGGTACCCGGGTGAGTCACAGGATGCCTCTACAGCAGGGAGCCCGGAGCACAAGAGATCCCGGAGGGGAGGACCACAGGAGCAGGGGAAGTGAGCAAGCAGAGGGCATCAGGGACCCGGGTGGGCAGGGGGGACCCATGGGGAGGGTCACGGGAAGGTTTGCATCACGTCACCCGAGAGCCACCAGGTTACCGGGGACAGCGTGTCCTGGGTGAAGAGCTCAGAGCTTCCCCAGAGGTCCACGACTCAAACTGCAGACCCACCCTCAACAGCTGCAAAGAGCAGACCCCTTCCCCTTGCAATGTTCCTCTGTCGCCCTCTACTGAGAAAACAATGCGCTTATTGTTTAAAAAACACAGACACAAACCTGGGGGAGGAATTGCGTGCATTATTGTAGAGCAGGTACTCAGGGGTGAATTTGGAGCTGAAAGCCGCAAGTTCACAACTGACACAAGATTAAAACGGAAGGTTTAGTATAGATTAGAAGACACAGGAGTGTATAATGAATTCCTTCTTGAGCATGTAACATTTTAGCTTAGGCCTAAGGGCTGAATGAGGGGCTTCCCTCATAGTTCAGTCCGTAAAGAATCTGCCGGCAATGAGGGAGACCCGGGTTCGATTCCTGGGTGGGGAAGAGCCTCTGGTGAAAGAAATGGCAACCCACTCCAGTATTCTCACCTGGAGAATACCCAGGACAGAGGAGCCTGGTGGGCTACGGTCCATGGGATCCCAAGAGTCGGACACAGTTTAGAGACTAAACCACCAACCACCATCAAGGGCGAAAATACTGTTAGCAGGAGAAAGCGTTGGGATGAGGGTTCTCTGCACAGGAGAAACAACACGGAGGAAGTCCTTGAACTGGATGAAAGCGTGATAGGCTTGATGGACTCTGAGAAAGCCCAAGGGAGCTACGCCTCATGCAGGAGCCCACGTGGTGGAAACACTGGTCCCAGCAGTCCTGCCACAGCCTAGGCAGAGGAGGCCTGGGTTAAGTAGTCTTGACCAGGACGGGAGTAAGGACACCAACTGGACAGATCTCAAGAGATTTAAAAGCTGAAATCAGAAGGATCTGATGATGGACTGGACGTGGTAGGGAAATGGGGGAAATGGACAATCAAGGATGACCAAAGTAACTGTTTGGTAACTGAAAGGCATCATTTACTGAAGAAGAAGCAGGTTTCCAGGGTGTAGAGAGCAAGGTAAGATGAGAAGTTCATTTTGGACTACAGTTAGAGTACTGTATATACTTTATATTTAGAGTATAGCAAACATACATACATAGCATTTAAAGCCATGGAAATCGATGAGATTATTAAGGGGGAGAATATAAAGTGAGATGCAAAGAGAATCCTCAAACCCAGAGAGTAGACAGAGTAGGGAGGAACAGGAAGAGTGATTGAGAGGGGTGGCTGGAGAGATAGAAACCCAGAGAAATACCGTGTCATGGAGCCAAGACAAAAAAAAAGTTTCAATAGGGAGGGTGATAGTGTTTCCTGGTATTGCTGAAAGGCCATACCGTGATGACTATTAGGAAGCCTCCACTGGGTCTGGCATTGTGCAAGTCCTTGGAAACTTTGTCAAGAGAAGGCAGGTATACAGAGTGAGTTAAGAAAGAAACAATTCATTATGCGAGTTGGAAAAGTGTAAACAGCATCTGCAGACCCGTGTTTTGAAAATCTGGCCTGTGAAAGAGAGTAGAGAAATAGTGTGAAAAGTGAAGTGTTTAGTCCATTTACAGTTAATTTAATCACTGATATAATTGGGTTTATCTCTACTATTGTTATTTTTGCTTTCAGTCTGGCTCTCTATTCTGCTTCTATTCCTCACCTTTCTTGCCTCCTCTCAAAACAGCCCACTTGGAACCTAGAACCTATTATACAGAGTGAAGTAAGTCAGAAAGAGAAAGATAAATATGGTATTCTAACACATATATACAGAATCTAGAAAAATGGTACTGAAGAATTTGCTTACAGGGCAGCAGTGGAAAAACAGGCATAGAGAAAAGACTTATGGACATGGGGAGAGGGGCGGAGAGCGTGAGACGTATGGAGAGAGTAACATGGAAACTTATATTACCATGTGTAAAATAGATAGCCAATGGGAATTTGCTGTCTGGCTCAGGAAACTCACACAGGGGCTCTGTGTCAACCTAGAGGGGTGGGGTGGGGAGGGACCTAGGAGGGAGGTTCAAGAGGGAGGGGATATACCTATGGTTGATTCATGTTGAGGTTTGACAGAAAACAGCAAAATTCTGTAAAGGAATTATCCTTCAATTAAAAAAAAAAAATGGCCCACTTGGCTTCCCCAGTGGCTCAGTGGTAAAGAATTTGCCCGCAATGCAGGACACAGGTTCGAACCCTGAGTCAGGAAGATCCCCTGGAGAAGGGAATGGTAACCCACTCCAGTATACTTGCCTGGAGAATCCCTTGGACAGAGGAGCCTGGCGGGCTACAGTCCACAGAGTTGCAAAGAGTCAACTGAAGGGACTTAGCACACACACGCACAGGATCCCACTTAACTTGGTCGTTACTAAGTCTTTTACTGTCCTTTTAGTGATTACCAAAAATATTACACCATGAACTGAGACTTTCTAGGGTCAAATATAGATTAGTATTTAAACTACTTTATGGACATCACAGCATCTGATTTAACCGTGTCTTAAGTAATATGCTTGTGTTGTCACATGCTTAAATCCTGTACAGATTGTAAATCCGCTGAGATATTATTTGTATTATGTCATATAATCAATATTCTACTTCTCAGTGTAAGTTGTTTCTTTGTGCTTTATTCCGCATATATTCTCCTGAAATTCTTCTGTGTAGTTTAGTAGCAAATAATCTCCAAAAGGTCTTACTTTCTGCAATTATTTTTCCAGTTCTAGTGCCCATTTAATTATTTGTTTATAGTTTCCTGTTCATGCTGAAGTGTTTAAACCTGTGTTTCATATTTTGACATATTAATCATAGTCATACTGCAGTCCATCCTTTATCAGGATCCCCTGTTTCCATCATCTGCCATTTCTGCAATTTTGTCTCAGAATATTAAGCAACCTTCAGACATTGTGAAGGGTGGTCTTTTTGTCATTCATTCTGATTCCTGAGATTGGTCTTCATGGTTCTAACCCAGAACCTGATTTATCAAGATCTCCTTGATGAGTCTAAACTCCACGAGTGTGTTGAAATCTCTGCTCAATGTCTTCGCCCCTTCAGATAGACGTGACCCCAGTGTTGGGCTCATCTTCTGCTGGGTTTTAGCCCCATTATTCTTCACTACCTTATAGGCTCTCTGATGTTTTCAAAGAGGCATTTTTATATACACTCCAGCTTTTCTAAGTTTCTTAGTTGGTCCTAATGAACCAGTCTGACATNATGAAGTGGATGAAACTGGAGCCAATTATACAGAGTGAAATAAGCCAGAAAGAAAAACACCAATATAGTATACTAACACATATATATGGAATTTAGAAAGATGGTAATGATAACCTTGTATGAGAGACAGCAAAAGAGACACAGATGTATAGAATAGACTTTTGGACTCTGAGGGAGAGGGCGAGGGTGGGATGATTTGGGAGAATGGCATTGAAACATGTATACCATCATGTAAGAAACGAATCTCCAGTCTATGTTCAATACAGGATACAGGATGCTTGGGGCTGGTGCACCGGGATGATCCAGAGAGATGATATGGGGTGGGAGGTGGGAGGGGGGTTCAGGATTGGGAACTCATGTACACCTGTGGTGGATTCATGTCAATGTATGGCAAAACCAATACAGTATTGTAACGTAAAATAAAGCAAAAATAAAAAAATTTTTTTTAAAAAAAGGACAATTCCAGTGACAGCTGAAAACGATGGAGATGTGAAGGGAGAATTGTTTTGTTATTCTTTTTTAAACTCTAAGATACCAGTTTAAGTGTGAATGATTCTGAAAGTGGAGTCAAGCAAGGAGAAAAAGGCTGGAGATACAGAAAAAGAGGAATAACTGGTGGATCCATTTACCTTATATGCCATCTACCCTAAAAACTGGGTATATATAGCTCTTCAGTACCAGCAGAGGAAAATGAACTTTATGAAGGATAAGACAGAATGCTCAACTAGGTTTTTAAGAGAAAGGGAACATTCTCTGTCCATCAGAGCAGAACAAGCCAATTTTTGTTCTGTTCTGTGACCCTACGTCCACAAGAATCCACACGTGGGTGTGTGTGGGGGAAGAGGGCCTGGAGGATGCTGGACACACTGGGCCCCACAGATCTCAAAGAAGAAAGTGGCTGTGCTTTAAATATTTGCCTCTACTTCAGGAATTCTGATTGTCATGGCATATTTACGTTGCTGTGTTGGAGGAAGACTCCACGGGACTAAGCAGCACAGGGTACAGTGAGAAACTTCAATTTGAACAAAAGGTAAACTTTGGAGCATGAAATAAGGTCAGTTATTTCGGCCATGTGTCTTGAATTCTTTTGTAAATGTGAGCTGCTAATCTTTGATTTCCTTCTATGAAAACAAAGCAGATAATACTCCCTTCCAAAATTGCCACGATGTTCACAGTGCACTCTCAAAGGCTGGTAAGCCTTAACCCTAAGTCCAGGCAAGGTGAAGCAGACTGGAGTCCAGGCTTTGAAGGTCAGTTGGCTCTACAGTGCCCAATGTTATAATAACTGTATACTATGACTTTCATAGTACACTAAAGTATACTAAAGATTATCAGAAAAAGTAAAAGAATTGCCCTAGAATTGTCTCAAGACAAGTCCAAGTCCCTTGGACTGCAACAAGATCCAACCAGTCCATCCTATCCTGGGTGTTCATTGGAAGGACTGATGTTGAAGCTGAAACTCCAAAACTTTGGCCACCTGATGTGAAGAGCTGACTCATTGGAAAAGACCCTGACACTGGGAAAGATTGAGGGCAGGAGGAGAAGGGGCTGACAGAGGATGAGATGGTTGGATGGCATCACCGACTCGATGGACATGAGTTTGGGTGGACTCCAGGAGTTGGTGATGGACAGGGAGGCCTGGCGTGGTGCAATTCATGGGGTCGCAAAGAGCTGGACACGACTGAGTGACTGAACTGAACTGAACTGTCTCAGGATACAGAAGAAAGCCAGCTCCACGGAATGGGCTTGAGTGGCCCACAGGAGTAAACAATACAGTCGGCTTCTGATAGTACTTTATGCTCTTGCGTGTTGGCACAAGGGTTCTGTGGACGTAGCCCTCCAGGTGACCCTATGGAGGGGATGGGCCACTGGAGCTCTGAGAGGAGATCAGACCGAGAGTTTCAGTTATGTTCTATATGAAACCATGTGCACGTGGAGTCGGCACTATATGTCGAGGTCCCCTAGGAAGACTCAATTCCAAGAGAAGAGAGCTGAGGCCACAGCCCTGGGAACAAGGGCAGAGCTGGTCAGAAGTCTGGCATGGGGAGGAGGGTCGGGCCTCAGAGGCCGAACACAAACAGCCGATGGGTCCGAAAGGAAACCAAAAGGAGTTTTATGTTTGCAGAGCCCAGACAAAAGCGTGTTTCAAGATGCTGGGAGCAGTCCCTGGAGCTGACGCAGCCGTGAAGTGATTGCCTGCTAGACACAGGCCTCTTAGAGGGAGAGTGGGTCTCCCTTGCCAGTACAGGCCTTGCTTCGATCTCTAAACTCACTTTTTCCCAGTCTAAAGGCATGCTTGTCTATAATATCCTGAGGGAGGTAGAGAAGGCTCTCTTGAACGTACATTTCTTTGATGAACTTTCTATCTCTCATCTCCTTTTCTAAGGCAAGTTCTTGGGAAGAATTATCTAGCACCACATTCCTTCATCCACTTTCCTAAACCACTGCAATCAGGGGTCTGTCTCTGCTATACGTGTACAGACTGAAATTAGGATCGTGCTTAGGTAATCCAGGAAAAGAGAATAAGATGAGAATAGCAGTGGGCTACCAACATTTAACGGGATGTGATAATGTCTACCTGATAAGACTCTTATGTGGATTAAATTATGTAAACCAACACTTACAGGGTCCGGCGCAGAATGTCAACCACTAGACTTCCTCGCCTTTACCCGTGTTACCTTCACCTGAGTAATTTGCCTGTGGTCATGTAGCTGATAAGTGAGTATAGGTGCAAACTCGTGTCTTCTTGGCCCAAAAGGATATTTCCATCTTTCCACGACTCCAGACTTCCCTCCCAGGGCTTTAGTCCCCAGTTTGGTGCCTCTCTGCAAACTACCTGGAAGAGAGAGGTGAACATAAGAAACATTAACTAAGATTTGTGTCATTTGCTGATTTCACAGGAATGGAAAAAATGAATATCTCATCAGTGGAAAAATACTCATGGCACTCAGAAGGCAGGGAATGAGTCAATATGAGTCAATATGTGCAATCGATATAATAGAGGATTTCCTAGTTTCTAATAAAATCTGGACTAAGTTCAGCTCGAGGTTTCAATACTGCACCTCGCTGGAACCTTACTTTGTAATTTAAGAGATTTCCCAGCAGGTGGCGCAGCTTACTCACAAATGGTTTCTCGGCGCCCACCTGGGACCGTAAGTTGACAAAATTCTTGTGAATGAATGCAGGAAAAGACTGAGAACTAATTTAGACTAACGTCCTCCTTTTCCCAAATATGAAAATGAGGATTAAAGATTATATAATTTATAAGAGAAAAACCCTGCATTTAAACCAGGTTGTTGATATTTACCTGGAATCCTCCTCTTTATACAGGCTACCAGCCTCAAACATTGGGTGGTATCCGCTAAGAAGGCCATGCAAAGATAAAGCAGCTAGCTCTGGGTTAGGAGAAGCGTCAGATACATAAGGAGAGCTGTCTGCCATGAGATGACCATTTTCTTAAGATGATATTCTTTGGGGGCTATTTATCCAGTATTAAGAAGTCTCAATTTAAAAAAGGACATTTAAACTGGGAAGAAATCCAAATCCCTTTCACCTTCCTGACTTCCTCCCACCACCTTCTGCTTTTTCTCCTACGACAGAGTCCCCCTTGGTAGACTTTCAGACTGTGAACTAGAAGGGAGCCAGCCTCCCAGGGCAGCTTCCTTTCCAGGCTGCCTCAGTGTGGGAATTCCCAAGGACAAAGGCAAGGCCGTCATGCCGTGTCCACTTGTAAAACATACTCTTGGGAGAAATCCATGACCATCCTGTCATTGGCAAAATAGTTACTGGAACCTCACTATGTGTCAGAGACAAGCTGTACAAACAATAGAAGGCCAGTGGCTCCATAGAGTTGCCCTTTCCTGTGGAAAGAGACAGGAAGCACAGTGGATAATTTCCGACACTGATAAGTATCTGAGTTTGAGAGTGGCTGACATTACTTTGCCAACAAAGGTCTGTCTAGTAAAGGCTATGGTTTTTCCAGTGGTCATGTATGGATGTGAGAGTTGGACTATAAAGAAAGCTAAGCGTCGAAGAATTGATGCTTCTGAACTGTGGTGTTGGAGAAGACTCTTGAGAAGCCCTTGGACTGCAAGGAGATCCAACCAGTCCATCCTAAAGGAAATCAGTCCTGGGTGTTCACTGGAAAGACTGATGCTGAGGCTGAAACTCCAATACTTTGGCCACCTCATGCGAAGAACTGACTCACTAGAAAAGCAGGCTGGGAAAGATTGAAGGCGGGAGGAGAAGGGGAGGACAGAGGATGAGATGGTTGGATGGCATCACCGACTCAATGGACATGGGTTTGGGTGGACTCCAGGAGTTTAGATGGACAGGGAGGCCTGGCGTGCTGCAGTCCATGGGGTCGAAGAGAGTCGGACATGACTGAGTGACTGAACTGAGCTGAACTAAGGGGAGTGGTGGGCTCAGGAGCCTAGTTTCAAGGAATAGTCAAGGAAACTTGTCCGAGAAAATGGTATTTCAGATGAAATAACAATCTGCAGGAATGGTTTCAGTAGAGGAACCGTCAGTACAAAGGGCCTGAGGAGGGAATAATAAGCTATTTTCAGTCATTATAATCTAAGCATCAGGCATTTCATCCTGTTGGTTCTTAAGCACTTGCTGCCTGGTATAAAGAAACATCTTGAAGACACTGAAGTTGAAATGAGGGAAAGGAGAGGCGTCCCTCTGGAACACGCCAGGTACGTCTCCTTTCCCTCACGCGGATGTTGTAAGGACACGTGAGTTCTGCAGGCGGGCCTTGGCCTGTGGGGAGGCAGGGATCACCAGGAGCAGAAAAGACTCACTAAATATACCAAATACAAGCTGCTGCTACTGCTGCTGCTAAGTTGCTTCAGTCCTGTCCGACTCTGTGCAACCCCATAGACCCCATGGCAGCCCACCAGGCTCCGCCGTCCCTGGGATTCTCCAGGCAAGAACACTGGAGTGGGTTGCCATCTCCTCCAATGCATGAAAGTGAAAAGGGAAAGTGAAGTCTATCAGTGGTGTCCTACTCTTAGCGACCCCATGGACTGCAGCCTACCAGGCTCCTCCGTCCCGGGGATTCTCCAGGCAAGAGTACTGGAGTAGGTCACCATTGCCTTCTCCAAATACAAGCTGCAGGTACTTAAAAGAGCTTTTAAAAGAGCCTGCTTATATCCATCTCATTGTTTCTCAAAATGTGGTCTGAAAATCACAAATTAGAATCACCTCAGCACTTGTTGGATACCCCTGGACATCAGATCGGGTTTTCCAAATCTGACTGTAGGGGCTGGGGCTCGGGAATATGGATTATAATAAGTGTACACACACACACACACACACACACACACAGTGAATGCTATCCATGCTAACACTGAGAACTGATGCTCTGTGGAATTTGCATTTCCCCAGTGTCTCAGCTCTTCAAACAGTATGGCCTTCAACGTTTTCCTAGCATAGGCTGTGTCCTTTCTTTAAAGCAGGAAGAGGTTACAATGCTTCTGGGAGAAAAAGGGAAGATTAATGCATGGCCAAAAGCCCTGTGAAACATTAGAGGGTTTTAAAGAGATCTTTAATAGTCTTTGATAATTTGTGATTTTTTTTAAAAAATCTATAATATATGAAGAAGCACTTTTCTCTCTGGATTTGAATAAACAAAGGACATTAGGCTTTCTTCACAGATGTAGTATTAGTTTTCCTGTGGATGGTGTAATTTTGTGGGCAATAATGAGCTCTTTCTACATCTCACGAGCTCTCACAGGCTTCCCTGGTGGTTCAGAAGGTAAAGTGTCTGCCCGCAATGCGGGAGAACCGGGTTCGATCCCTGGGTCAGGAAGATACCCTGGAGGTGGAAATGGTAACCCACTCCAGTACTCTTGCCGGGAGAATCCCATGGACAGAGGAGCCTGGTGGGATCCCAAAGAGTTGGACATGACTGAGCAACTTCACTTTCATTTTCTTTCACTTTCTACACCTCAAGAGCACCGAGGTCTCACCTCATCCTGTTCTCAGGAACACAGTGGGAAGAAAGTTCGTTTAGTGAGATGTGGGCTGGGGGGTCGTGACTTCAAATCCTGCAGCACAGCAGTGAGGACCCCATGAACGCATGGCGGGTGGTGAAGAGAGTGGGCCTGAGCGTCACGGCCACCGGTATCTTGGCATCTGATTCAGAAAACCATGGCCAAAGGAGCAAGCCTAACTTCAGACTTCATATCCACCTCTCCCGAGTCTGCTTCATTTTTCAGCTCATCCCTCCACAGACAAGCAAACCCCCTTGGAAATAAACAAGCAAAACGAGTAGTATTTTGTGGTTGCCCGGTTTAGACCAATATACTCAATGCTTGGTTTCTTTTCTAGTTTTAATCATCATAGAGCGTGAAGGGAAAGCACATGAGTGTCTCCCACAGACTTTTCTAGCAGGCCATAATGCCGACAGCAGCAGCAGGGGCGGGACCTACCGCAGCGGAGCCTTTTGCTGAAGGACGGTTGGACAATCTTCAACTGTTTCAACCAAAATGTCCGAGGCTTCATCAGGATGCATCATATTTCCTTGGCTTACACTTACCTCCTTGTTTCAGTACAATGTCTGCTACAATCACAAAAGGAGAATCAGCCAGACCATGTGCCTTTGATCTTCATGGGAACTCTTGGGGCACAAGTTTAAGAATGGGCAGTTAAGACAAATTATTCAGGAAGGACACATGTGTTAGTGGCTCAGTCGTGTCTGACTCTTTACGACCCTGTGGACTGTAGCCCGCCAGGCTCCTCTGTCCACGGAATTCTCCAGGCAAAAATAGCAGAGTGGGTTGCCATTCTGTTCTCCAGGGGCCCTTCCTAGCCCAGGGATCGAACCCATGTCTCCTGCATTTCGGGCACAAGAATGGACAATTAAGGCAAATTACTCATGGAGTCACATGCCGCGTGCCTCTTTCCTTTGGGGATGTACTTGTCATCATCATTTCCAGGGAGGGTATTTGTTTGCACACCTGTCCCTTCACCTCAGAACTAAGATAGTGTTTCCTTTTAAACTGAGTCATCTTTGTCCTAAATATTGCATAGTCACACAGGTCTGCTACCTCCTGTTTCGTTAGGCCAAACAGGATGACAAAGCAAAGCAGGCGACCGTCCCCAAGTCTCTTTGTACTCACTCATTGTGTGTGTGGTCAGATGTGTTTGTTATATTGCAAAGAATTACCATAGTGAATGAGTTGCACAAAATTCTACCCAAGAAATTCTAAAACAAAGAGCTTGCAAATGGAGCGCCTGGTCTAGCTATGAAAAATGTGTTCCAAAAGCACAGAAGGAACATTTGCAACTTGAAACTTTTCATCAGAAATTGAGAGAACTCAAGGTCAGTTTAATATTAATTCTCTCCCAGCTCTTTCATCTAAGAGATATCAACTTGCATTTGAATCTGGTAAAGAGATATGAATATAGGTCAGTTTAGCCTTCAAAGGACAAATTTCTTGAGAAATATCCTGTATGCATCTCTTTAGTTTTGAGTATCATTAGGTTATTGTAAAGTGAAAATGACCAAAGCTTGCCTTTTTCATAGAAAGGGAAATTTGTTTCTGGTAAGTCGAAATTGCTTTTGAATAATTTATAGGGAACAGAGAATTCATCAGGTCTGATATCAGCAGCCATGAGATTGCCTTATTCTGTAATGGGTGTAATGGGGGCTGGAAAGCTGGAGTTGGTTAGCATGAGAATTCCTATCTGGAACTTCATACAGGTTAAAGGCAGGCAACACTAAAGAAATGGAAAGCTGGAGTGAAAACTATGTAAAAAGGAACCTTTGAAAAAAATAGCCTTACTGTGAATGATACTCTCTAGAGCCCCCCACACCCCAACCTGATGCTGATATTGATTCCACCATAGTTGACAGTAAGTAAGCAAAACCTCATCTCCTATCACCATCCTCCCCCCTTTTTCACTGGTGGGAGATGGTAACAGGAACGTGATAAACTAGTAAAGCCAAATAAAATGAAAACAGATTGCGCCAAATAAAGTGAGATAAGACCTTCAGTCGATAACTGTTCAGTTCAGTTCAGTCGCTCAGTCGTGTCCGACTCTTTGTGACCCCATGGACTGCAGCACACCAGGGCTCCCTGTCCCTCACCAACTCCCAGAGTCCACCCAAACCCATGTCCATTGAGTCGGTGATGCCCTCCAATCATCTCATCCTCTGCCATCCCCTTCTCCTCCTGCCTTAAATCTTTCCCAGCATCAGGGTCTTTTCAAATGAATCAGCTCTTCGCATCAGGTGGCCAAAGTATTGGAGTTTCAATTTCAACATCAGTCCTTCCAGTGAATATTCAGGACTGATTTCCCTTAGGATGGACTGGTTGGATCTCCTTGCAGTCCAAGGGACTCTCAAGAGTCTTATCTAACACCACAGTTCAAAACCATCAATTCTCTGTTCTCAGCTTTCCTTATAGTCCAACTCTCACATCCATACATGACTACTAGGAAAACCATAGCTTTGACTAGATGGACCTTTGCTGGCAAAGTAACATCTCTGCTTTTTAATATACTGTCTAGGTTGGTCATAACTTTCCTTCCAAGGAGTAAGCATCTTTTAATTTCATGACTACATACACCATCTGCAGTGATTTTGGAGCCCAAAAATAAAGTCTGTCACTTCCACTGTTTCCCCATCTATTTGCCATGAATTGATGGGACAGGATGCCATGATCTTCGTTTTCTGAATGTTGAGTTTTAAGCCACCTTTTTCACTCTCCTTTTTCACTTTCATCAAGAGGCTTTTTAGTTCCTCTTCACTTTCTGCCATAAGGGTGGTGTCATCTGCATATCTGAGGTTATTGATATTTCTCCCGGCAATCTTGATTCCAGCTTGTGCTTCATCCAACTCAGCATTTTGCATGATATACTCTGCATATAATTTAAATAAGCAGGGTGACAATGTCCAGCCTTGAAGTACTCCTTTCCCCATCTGGAACCAGTCTGTTGTTCCATGTCTAGTTCTAACTGTTGCTTCCTGACCTGCATACAGATTTCTCAGGAGGCAGGTAAGGTGGTCTGATATTCCCATCTCTTTCAGAATTTTCCACAGTTTATTGTGATCCACACAGCCAAAGGCTTTGGCATCATCAGTAAAGCAGAAACAGATGTTTTTCTGGAACTCTTTCTTTTTCAGTGATCCAGCAGATGTTGGCAATTTGATCTCTGGTTCCTCTGCCTTTTCTGAATCCAGCTTGAACATCTGGGAGTTCACGGTTCATGTACTGTTAATAACTGATCAATTCCCTATTTCTTACACTGAGATATTAGAAGTCTTTCTCTCACTCCTTTAGACCTGCTGCTGAATCATTCTACCTTGAATCTCATTATAAATTTTAAAATCTATGATCTTGGACTTCCCCAATATCACATGTTTAGTCTTGTTCTTTAATTTTAAATGATCTTATTAATCATCTTTTTGTGTGCAAAGGATACAGATAATCATTTGCCTAGAAACCAAATTGAGTAAGACTAAATTTCTAATCTCATAATGGGCAGTGATTGAACTTAAGCTTTTAGCATGACTAAGATTTCCCACATATAATGTGGGAAAGAAACTCTGAGATGGAAGCGACTGCCTGAGAAAAGGCTATACAGGGGTAAACTGAGATCCAACCAAGGAACCATAGTGGGGTTGACTGCAGTTTGACTGCATCGTGGGGCATTCGGAGAAGACTAATGGAGACTTAGACTGTAAAGACAGACCAAAGTCGATACCAACAAACCTTAAATTCACAATAAAGAGCCGTACCCCACGTGGGTGGCAATGAAGAACCACTGAGTGGCTTTGAATCCCAAAAGCATAACTGAAAGATGAATGAAGCCATTCCTCAGGACTGTGGAGAGGGGCCAGCAGATTGGATCGTAGGGTGAGCTAGGAAGCTTTGCACAGAGAAAGGCAAGAGACAGGAGGCTGCATTTGACTGATGGCACTGAGAATCAGAGAAAGAAAATGGATCTCAAAAATAGTTTGCTATTCCAAACTGCTACCCTCCTCTGTGGTCACCAGTGTTACAGCCTCTGTCCCGCTGGAGACACCCTCCTGGGCAGTTCCTTGACCAACCTCTCCAGCCCTTAGCTATGGAAGTTCTTCACTTGGAGTTCAAGGACTCCCAAGAAGATAACATTAAAAGGTTCTTGAACTTGGATGGAAAAAATGTTACATCTTTATGTTCACTAACTATTTCACTATTTTTTCTCCAACTGAAACTTAAATGTTTCCTCAGTTATAAAATAGGGAATAAACCACCATAACCTTAGCTATTCTGTCAACTTTTTTGTTCTGTCAACTTTTTAATGACGGAAATTACAGATACTTTGTGTCAGTTATGGTTCATATACTAATATATAACTTGGATTCATCACCATTTCAAAATTAGGTAGCAGTTAGCTCCATTACCAGATCCTGTTGTTTAATATGTTATTTTAAAAAGCAGATGCTCTCATACCATATATTTTTCCTTTAATATTTTGATAATGATATTTCAGTGTAATTAGTTTTCTCTGTAATCCTAAATGTTTTGATTATGCACATAAAAATGTTATTCTAAAAGAAAAAAATACACAAGCTTATGCAGACTGCCAAATATAAAAAAGCTTTGCAGAGATCTAGGTCATCATTTGAGGTCCCAGCCTGACACAGTTTCCTGACCATCTTCAAGGTCCTGCTCTGTACCCTTGAGAGAAAACATTCCATCTCTCACTCCTTCTAAACGCAGCCGTGCCTTTGTTAAACAGCACCTCCAGACAAGGGAAGGAAAAATGTCCCCTTACCTGCCACCTCATGGCTGGCTTCAGTTCTGCCCCCTACCACCATTCTATTTTCAGTTTTTCTTCTATTTTATGAACCTTCTTATACCTTCAGAATGCCACTGCTTTCATAACCAAGCATGATCTGTCTCCATTTTGTCCTATTTTTCTCCCTGGAAAATTCTTTCTACACTAAATAACATGCTGCACTCTGCCGGATCTAGTCAGCGCACTGTTGCTGCATCCCAGAAGCCAACGGCTTTTCAATGTGAGTGCCAAGCTTCCATTGATTCACTTCTTAAGAGAGAGCAGGAGGTGAGAGAGGAATTTCCTGCTGGGAAATAAACGCTGTGTGAGGCCCCTCAACAAGGCTGTGGACCATACAGCGATGTGGGGAGGGCAGGAAGGAAATTGGTGACTCACAAAGACATTAGAGGGGGTATTTGTAGGGGCCAGGGAGTGCGCCGGACATGAATTTTGTCTGGGGTTGAGCCTGACTGCTCCCACTGAATGACCTTGTGTGTTGGGAGTCTTGGCACGTGTACATAAGTTGATAACTTCTGCTGTGTAACTTCTCAAGGGCACAGGCCTAGGCCACACAACAGAAATGAAACCACAATAAATACTGTCTTTGTTGACACTGTGATTAAAATAGAATAATTTGAACAGATTTAGTTTTTATAAAAAGTTTCAATTTACCTGTGACTGAAAGATGGCTCTGGTGATGGAAAATCCCACACGTTCTGGAGAATTCTGTGGGTCTTTTAGTACGGTTTTGTTTGGTTGGGTCTTTTTCTCCTTTGATATACATACCAAATGACTAAAGAAAACAATTTGGTGGAAAATTATACACAGAATTTTCATCAGTATTCTCTCCCAATATTGCAAGTAAATACTGAGGTTTCAGTGGTTGTTCAGAAACTAAATAAAAATCAAGAAAAATAGGAATAGTAAGTTTGACCAATAAGATTGGACCTACACATGCAAAGATGTCCAATATCACAAAATGTAGGTTTAGAATTAAAATACTTTTATAATGTGAAGAAGTAGTTGGTGGGTAGGAACCTAGTATATACTGAGGGAAGAGGAACCAAAGGTAGGTTAGTGTGAAACTGAAAATGTCAGGGGTTAGAGTGGGCCTTATGTATTCAGAAAGCAAAACTAAAATGGAAAAGGCAAAAGTGCTCCCTCCCTGGCCACTGGGAAAAGGAAGGAATTTTTAAAAAGTACAAAGGACCTGACATGTCACATGGAAAAAAGAAGATGGTGAGAATTAGGGTATGCAGACTAGTACCGCTCCAAGCTGGTATTCAGAGCCCATGGTTTGTGGGGTCTCAGTTCCCTGATGGGCTGAACCCAAAAAGGCCCAGAATCCTAACCACTAGGCCATCAGGGAACCCCCTTAAAGGACAGTGTATTAAGCTGTTCATAAGTAAATTTTTTTTTGGAGAAGGCAATGGCACCCCTCTCCAGTACTCTTGCCTGGAAAATCCCATGGATGGAGGAGCCTGGTAGGCTGCAGTCCATGGGGTCTCTAGGAGTCGGACAAGACTGAGTGACTTCACTTCCACTTTTCACTTTCATGCGCTGGAGAAGGAAATGGCAACCCACTCCAGTGTTCTTGCTTGGAGAATCCCAGGGACAGGGGAGCCTGGTGGGCTGCTGTCTCTGGGGTCGCACAGAGTCAGACACAACCGAAGCAACTTAGCAGCAGCAGCAAGTAAATTTTTTTTCTAATTTAATGCTTTACCCTTTCTTCTGCAATTACATCCTTTCTAATTTTCTAGTATTAAATTGCCTTTCACTTTTTAAAATACAAATAATAAATGGAAGATTTTTCCTAAACACTCCTCTTTGGGAAATTTTTTTTTAAAGAAGTGAAAAGTCTATCCAATCTCCCTAATTTATTTTAATTTTCTACTCTGAATAGTTAGTTCAGATTAGTGATCCATGAATTTGTTTATTACATAAACCTTTCAGAAAAATTTTAACACACATCCTCAGTGTGTGGGATCTTTTTTATAAACCTCATTCATATGCTGCTCTGATAATATTTCATATTATTAAACTTACACAAAAATATAAATTTAAAAGATGAAAAATAAACAGTAAAATTTATTTTACTCATTAAAGATTCAAAAGACACATTATGTTTCTCTCATCTTAAAATATTGAGGCTACCTTTTTTTTTTTAGGTCTTGGGTTAACATTTGGTGAGACAGGAATTTGAAGGCCTAGCTCAGAATTCTGTTTATTTTCATTCACAATTTTAGTCACTGTCATAACTTTTATTACACTTTACAAAGATAGAAGAGATCCAAATGGAAGAAGTGCCTTATTGTCTGTACTTACTAAATCATGGTGCTCATTTTTCAACCCCATCCATCAATTATGCAAAAAAGTTTTCCTTTAAATTTGGCTAGTAAATTTCCATCTTCCATGGTGTCAGTCACTCATCCATGCAAACTAACTGGGCAGTATTGCTTTTTACTATTTTTAACAAATGAATTCATAACATCTTATTTGGAAGATTTTTAAATTCCAACTTCCTTAAATATGGAGATATGAGTTTTTACAGGTGAAACCCACTGTTTATGGCAAGTAAATCATTAATGAGAGAAACATTCCTAAAATGCTTTTTCCGTAACATGAGTGTCTTTCAAAAGCATTTCCTTTCTCATCCATTATTAAAAAGTGACCTTTACCTTGAAGGGGCAAGCTAAGTTTGCTTAATATTTCATATATCTGCTAGATAACACTCTACTGGTAGCTACTTGTCATCACAAGAAAGGTCAGCAAACCTGGCAAGTGAGGGGGTCTGGGGTTTTTATTTAATAAGGGAGACAATGTACAATTAATCTTAAATTTGACATGTTACCTTTCTGTAACATAACCAACAAACCTCTCTGTTGCACACAAGATTTTTAAGATCACTGGCCCGCAGCGTTAGAAAATACCGTAGGAGTTTTTCCATCAGAAGGCGGTACAGTTTCTGCACCTTCACACTGCTGTGTGCTGAAAGTGCACGCGCAGCTGTGGTGTGCAACCGGTGCCTCTGAGCATGGAGCGCACACCCCCCTGGGGAAGTGGAGTCTGGGTGGAGGTTCCGCACCTGTGAGCACCTGAACTAGAGGCTACATGATGATGCCAGGCCAGCTATGTATTCAACATTCATAAACCTTAGTTTATTGTATGTATTTAGCTAAAGGTCTGAAAATAGAAGTTCTATTATCTCCTTCTTGCATCTCAATCTCTGAGCTGTGCGTACCATACAGACCAAGGTCAACCGACTTGTATAACGTGTTTCTCTACTTTTCTAATTGACTGTGAAAGGCCACTAGTTTAAATGGCAAAATGTATTACTTAACATTTCAGTTGTCTTTCTGAACATAGTGGGCGATTATACCCCGTACGTGCATGTGTGCAAAGTTGCGTCAGTGGTGTTCGACTCTTTGCGACCCTGTACACAGAGTGGGGTCCACAAATTCTTGAAATTTTCCAAGAACAAATTAAAAGTAAAAAAGACATAAAGCCTAGAAACTAACAATAAATTAAAATAAAGAATTTATTTTTAAGGAATATTATTAAAAATAAATTCTGAAGAAAAATAATTTTTCTCTACAGATCTTTTCTAAAATATTAAACTGCCCGAGATGTAAGGAACTCTATATTACAGCATGGAGTTGGAGCTAGACTTTCCTGCTGGACCATGAACACACAGCCCTGGAGCTCTTATTTCTGAGTTTTCACAAGAGGCACCTCAGCACAGCCCTTTCTTGTTCACTAAGAATGTCATTCTCCCTACAATTAAAAGATGTATTTGATTTCTATCAATACCACAACAATCATGTTATCTTGTGATCATTACTCAAAAAGCTCAACCAACTGAAGTTAAATACAAACGAAAATGTAATTGAAGATTCCTGAGACTTATAAATAATCTGACACAAGTACCCAAGGAATAAAATACTGAAAACACTAGTTTTTGACAATTTGTTTTAGTTGTTTTTCACAGAATTGACATATAAAATTAGGAGACCATAACAAAGAGCTATAAAAGCAAAAGCAAATGAAATTACCACAATTGNNNNAAATAACAAGTTGCCAGAATTTTTTTTTAATGTTTGTATATTTGCAAAGATACTTATCCTAATTGTTTGTGCTGATTAAACAACTAACATACACGTAATATATTCATTGTTAAATGGTCAAATGTAAACAATACAGTCCATTCTTCTTAGGCTCAGTACTTATGTTCTGTGAAGTCACTGCAAGCACCGAATTAGTGAAGACTAAAGGGAAATCACACGGCTAGGTTCCGCAAGGCCTCTGGTCATGTTTTCATCAACCATTCAATACATAACCTGGTTTTATGTGGGTTTCTGTTTAAATATTCTTATTTAATACATATTGTTGATTCATTAATATTGAATTCACAGCCTACAGCCCTATAGCTTATGCTTGAAAGAAACTTAACTAATACTGACACAGGCATGCCTCAGAGATATTATAGATTTGTTTCCCAACTATTACAATAAAGTGAGCATCCTAATAAAGTGACTCACAATAATTTTTTGGTATTTCCAAGTATATGAAAGTTATATTTACACTTTCACGTAGTCTATTAAGTGTGCAATCATTAGACACAGCATCTTGTCTAAAATATATACATACCTTAGTTAAATCACTTGTGTTGCTAAAAATTGCTAAACATCATCTAAACTTTTAATGAGTTATAATCTTTTTGCTGGTAAAGGGTTTTGCCTGTATGTTGATGGCTGCTAATTGATCGGGGTGGTGCTTCCCGAAGGTTGGAGTGGCTCTGGCAATTTCTTAAAATAAGACAACAATGAAGTTTGCCATATCAACTGACTGTTTCTCTCATGAATGATTTCTCTGTAGCATGCAATGCTGTTTAACAGCATTTTACCCACAGTAAAACTTCTTTCAAAATTTGAGTCAATCACCTCAAACTCTGCCACTACTTTACCAACTAAGTTTGTGTAACATTCTAAATCCTTTGCTGTTTCAACAGTCTTGACCAGAAGTAGATTCCATCTCAAGAAACCATTTTCTTAGCCCATTCATAAGAAGCAACTCCACATCAGTGAAAGTTTTATCATGACAGTGCAGCAATTCAGTCACATCTTCAAGCTCCACTTCTCATTATGTTTTTGTGGCTGTTATTTCCACCTGCAGTTACTTCCTCTACTGGAGTCTTGACCCCCTCAAAGTCATCTATGAGGGTTGAAATCAACTTTTTCTAAGCTTCTGTTAATGATATTTTAAACTCTTCCCATGAATCACAAGTGTTTTTAATGGGATTTAGAACAGTGAATCCTTTCTGAAAGACTTTTAATTGACTTTACCCAGATCCATCAGAGATATTATCTTTGCCAGGTAGAGACTTATGAAGTGTATTTCTTAAATAATAAGATTTGAAAGTCTAGATTATTCCTTGATTCATGGACTGAAGAATGGATGTTGTGTTAGCAGGCATAAAAATAACATGAATCTCATCATACATCTCCATAAGCACTCTTGCATAACCAGGAGCATTGTGAGTTCAGTTCAGTTCAGTTGCTCAGTTGTATCCAACTCTTTGCAACCCAATGAACCACAGCATGCCAGGCCTCCCTGTCCGTCACCAACTCCCAGAGTCCACTGGCATCATCAATGAGCAGTAAATATTCTGAAAGGAATCTTTCTTTCTGAGTAACAGATCTCAATAGTGGGTTTAAAATATTAAATATACTGTGTTGTCAACAGATATGCTGTCATCCAGGCTTTGTTATTCTGCTGATAGCACACAGACTGAGTAGATTCAGCAAAATTCTTAAGGGCTGTAGGATTTTCAGAACAATCAATGAGTACTGACTTCAAGTCACCAGCTTCACTAGCCCCTAGCAAGTCAGTTTGTTTTCTGAACCTCTCTAGCTATGAAAGTCCTAGATACACCTTCTGCCAATAGATGGCTGTTTCATCTACAATGAAACAGTGTGCGTTCATTCATGTTCAGCTGTTTTAGTTTTGCCCAACTCTTTGCAACCCCATGGACTGTAGCCCTCCAGGGTCCTCTGTCCATGAGATTCTCCAGGCAAGAATACTAGAGTGGGTTGCCGTGCCCTTCCCCAGAGGATCTTTCAAACCCAGGAGTTGAACCCGGGTCTCCTGCATCTTCTGCATTGCAGGTGGATTCTTCACCCGTTGAGCCATCTGGGAAGCCCCTCTTTAATGATCTTAGCTGGACATTCTAGATGACTTGTTGCAACTTCCACATCACCACTTATCACTTTACCTTACACTTTTATGTTTTGGAGATGGCTTCTTTCCTTCAGCCTTATGAACCCAACCCAATGAACTGACCTCTGCTAGCTCCAGACTGTTCTTCAGCAGCTTCCTCACCTCTCTCAGCCTTCAAAGAATTAAAGAGGTAGGGTTCTAGATTAGGCTTTGGCTTAAAGAAATCTTGTGTCTTGTTTGAACTTCTCTTCAGACTGCTAAAACGTTCTCCCTACTGGCATATCGCTATTTCGCTTTCTTATCATTTGTGTATTCACTGCAGTAGCCTTTCTTATTTCCTTTAAGAACTTTTCCTTTGTACCCACAACTTTGCTAACTGGCACAAGACGCCTAGCTTTTGGTCTGTCTTGGCTTTCAACATGCCTTCCTCATTAAGCTTAATAATTTCTAGCTTTGGACTTAAAGTGAAAGATGTGTGACCCTCCTTTATCTTAAACCCTTAGAAGCCACTGTTGGATTGTTAATTGACCTAATTTCAATATTGTTGTGTCTCAAGAAATAGGGAGGACCAAAGAGAGGGAGAGAGAAGGGGGAATGGGGAAAACAGCTGTTGGGGAGACAGTCAGAGCACATACAATATTTCTCCATTGAGTCTGCCATCTTGCATCAGCACAGTTCATGGAGTCCTAAAAATCTACAATAGTAGTATCGAAGATAGCTGATCATAGATCATCACAACAAATATAGTAATAATGGAAAAGTTGGAAATATTTTGAGAATTACCAAAATGTGACACAGAGACAGGAAGTGAGCAAATGCTGCTGGAAAATGCTGCCTATAGATTTGTTCACTGCAGGGTTCTCAGTTCAGTTCAGCCACTCAGTCGTGTCTGACTCTTTGTGACCCCATGGACTGCAGCATGCCAGGCCTCCCTGTCCATCACCAACTCCCAGAGTTTACTCAAACTCATGTCCATTGAGTCAGTGATGCCATCCACCATCTCATCATCTGTCGTCTCATTCTCCTCCCGCCTTCAATCTTTCCCAGCATCAGGGTCTTTTCCAAGGAGTCAGTTCTTCACATCAGGTGGCCAAAGTATTGGAGCTTCAGCTTCAACATCAGTACTTCCAGTGAATATTCAAGACTGATTTCCTTTAGGATGGACTGGTTGGATCTCCTTGCAGTCCAAAGGACTCTCAACCACCCTAGCTGCCTATAAACATATTTTACTACCCATGGGTTTGGTCAATCCAGATCTTGGACTGGTGAGATTTAAATCACATTAGGAAGTATCTTCTGATCTGTAAAGTATGCAGATGTCATTCACAGTGCTCTTGTGAACAAAAACATGCCCCTGTCCTCGTGCTTATCTCCCAGTCTGAGAGTGAAGGATGACTAACGCAGGTTCTCCATGAACTGGAGGGTGTACTGAGGCAGCAGTTGAAGGAATGGGAAGTAGTATCAAGAAATGGAGCTCTCCAGGTAGGTTGGGATGAGATGGTGGGTTGAACAATGTAAGGTGTTTGGGCTTCATTCTGAAAGGACTCACTGGAGACTTTAAGCAAGGGTATTAACATTTTTTAACAGACTTGCCTTTTAAACATGGCAACATCAAGCGGTATCTGGAAAAGAAATTATTAGCAGGAGAGCTTAAGTTATTAAGCTTCATGGCACCCCACTCCAGCACTCCTGCCTGGAAAATCCCATGGACAGAGGAGCCTGGTAGGCTGCAGTCCATGGGGTCACTGAGGGTCAGACATGACTGAGCGACTTCACTTTCGCTTCTCACTTTCATGCATTGGAGAAGGAAATGGCAACCCACTCGTGTTCTTGCCTGGAGAATCCCAGGGACGGGGCAGTCTGGTGGGCTGCCATCTATGGGATCGCACAGAGTCGGACACGACTGAAGTGACTTAGCAGCAGCAGCAGCAGCCCTCCTGGTGGATAGGAAAAGCATAGCTTTCCAGAAATGTTCCACTGGGGGCAGTTTTGGAAAAGTGTACTGCCGGGTCTCAGGGCACTTTCTCTAACCCACTTGGGAGACTGTTTCGTTCTTCAGCGTTCAGCATCCTAGATGAGATGTTGCCCCCCGAGAACTGCATTTCACCACTGACAAGTGTTTACTCTTTCCTGAAAACCTGAGTTAAAAATATTCAGTATTGATGGGAAAGCCTGTTTCAGTAAACCTGAGCTTGAGAACATTTGTGACAGGAAGAAATGATGATGAAAACATAGGCCGGGAGCCCTATTGACCCTATTGACCCAATGCCCCTATTAACCAGGGGCATTTCTTTCAAGCTTCTTTCTCAAGTTTCCCTTAAATTAGAGGGAAACAGGAAGCAAAAACACCTTGAAGAAGTTAGAGTAGCAGGTTTCTACTAATACTACTTTAGATCTCCCACGTGGCCAACAGTCACTTTACTTCCGGGCACTGTATTAGATACTTGGCACATCTTATGTCATTTACTCTTTTAACAATGATATGAGATATTGAAGTTAAATTTCACCAATATTAAGGCACTTACTCAAGGTTACACATACAATTACTAAGTGTCATCAGAATGTAATCTTCCCTGGGGTTGCAAAGAGTTGGACACGACTTAGTGACTGAACTGAATTTGCAGTCAGTTAGTAAAGAGTCTGCCTGCAATGCAGAGACCCGGGTTTGATCCCTGGGTCAGGAAGTTCCCCTGGAGAAGGAAATGGAAACCCACTCCAGTATTCTTGCCTGGGAAATCCCATGGACAGAGGAGTCTGGCAGGCTACAGTCCATGTGGTCACAAGAGTCGGACACAACTTAGCAACTAAAACACCTCCACCATCAGAATCTGCATTTAGGCCCCCAGTCAAAGCTCTTTTGTATTGGCTACACTGTTTGTAATATGCAGGTGTGTACAGCAGCAATGGTACTGAGTTTGGTAATGGTGTCAGACAAGCTGTATTCAGGTTCCACTCCACTACTTACGAGCCTTGTAAATTTAGACAAGTTATTTAACATGAGCTTCAGTTTCTTCTTCTGTTAAGTGGGACCCACAATGCTTGACATTCAGGGCATATTTGAGTATTAAGTAACAAAAGGTCTTAGCTCAAATAGCGACAACTGCATAATTAATATTAGATTTCTTCCTTAAAATAAAAAGTACATTCCGTAACTGGAAACTCTTCTGCTATATACCTGCAAAGTGAAAGTGAAAGCCGCTCAGTCGTGTCCGACTCTTTGCAACCCCATGGACTATACAGTCCAAGGAATTCTCCAGGCCAGAATACTGGAGTGGGTAGCTGTTCCCTTCTCCAGAGGATTGTCCCAACCCAGGGATCAAACCCAGGTGTCCTTCAAATCTTAGACAATTATGATGTCTGTAAATCACATATGAATGGACAAGGCAACAGCATACACAAAAGGGAGAGAGATGCTTCACGCTGACCTTATCCCTAGGATCATCATGCCTCTGTTTCAGTAAAAAGAGGGTTCTCGAATGCCGGCTGTTTGCCAGGCGTCATGGGAAGCACTGGTGATCCTGCTGATAAACCAAACAGAATGGTGCCTGCTCCCACTGAGCTTACATTGTGGCGAGAGAGATAACAAATACATAACTGATTTTACTACCGAGTGTGATATGTAAAATTAAGTTCTGGGGTATTAATGACCAGGGTGAAGGCTCCTTTCAAAAAGATTTCCCAGGAGTGGTCTCCCAGAGGATGAGATCCAGAATAAAAGAACATACAGTTTTGTGAGGATCTGAAAGAAGAACGATCTAGAAGCACTGACTCATTGGAAAAGACCCTGATGTTGGGGAAGATTGAAGGTGGGAGGAGAAGGGGACGACAGAGGATGAGATGGTTGCATGGCATCACCGACTCCATGGACATGTGTTTGAGTAAGCTCCGGGAGTTGGTGATGGACAGGGAGGCCTGGTGTGCTGCAGGCCACGGGGTAGCAGAGAGTCAGACACGATCAAGTGACTGAACTGAAACTGAACCAGAGAGAGCAACCACCACCAAGACCTTCAAAACAAAATGGCCTGCGGTTTTAAGAGGAGCAGGCACAGGCCAGGGTGACAGGAGCAGAGGGCCAGGAAAAGGCTGGTTGGAGAAGCGGGCAGGGCCTTGCAAGTCTTGTACTGGAATGTGAGTTTTATTTGTCACGGGAAGTCGTGGATGGATCTCAGCCAGCTGAGAGGCATGGTGCACAGGGTAGAATAATGCTGCCCTCCACATCCGAATTCCCAGAACCCGTGAATTTATTACCTTACATGGCAATAGATATGGAGGTGGGAGGGTAATTAAAGACATGGAGGTGGGAGGGTAATCAAAGATAAGGAGGTGGGAGATTAATTAAAGATACGGAGGTGGGAAGAGTCCTGGATTATCCAATGTTATCACAAGGATCCCTGTAAGAGGGAAGCGGGAGAGCCAGACTCGGAAAAGGACACATGACAGAGGAAGCAAAGATTGAAGTGTTGCTGGGCCATGAGCCTAGGAATGCAAGCTGGAAAAGGCAAAGAAACGGACTCTCCCCCAGAGAATCTATAAGGGAGGCAGCCCTACCGACAGCCCGATTTTAGCCCAGGAACGTGATCTCTGACTTCTGACTTACAGAACTAAAAGAGAATCAATGTATGTCGTGCTAAGCCACTAGGGTTACGGCGATTTGCTACAGCAGCAATAGGAAATGAATTGATGGGGATGGTAGGACTTGCCAAGCTCTGCTCCTAAACCATCCTTTGTTTTGGCAGGTGCTGGAACCCCTGGGTACCACTGGCACACTAGAGTCATCAGCCTTAGACAGCAAGTACTGCCCTACTAGGTAACTGATTTGACACACACACAATTTACTTACGAATCAGAACATCTAGCCAGTGAGGAAAGCAGCTGAGAGCCCAGACTGAATAAGTCTAAAGGCACACTCTTTGGTTCTGTAATGTCATAAAGAACGAAAACGCCAAGGTAAAAGATAGAAGCAGGCACTGAAGTGGATGCCTTTGAGGGGACAAATGTGCAAGCATGGTCTAATGTGAGGCTCCACAGAATTTCCTCCTTCCAAGAATTAAAAAGAAGGCTTTTCTCCAGAGTGGAAAAGAGGAGGAAGGTGACAGGTTTTGTACCCCCAGCACGGTTTGCCCAACCCCTTTGAGTACTGTTTTCCTACAGTCTGCAGGCGAGGGCCCCTCTTGGCTGTTTGCAGTGAGCTCGTGAGTCCTACGTACCAGATTTCAGGCTGTGGTCTCTGCCACTGCCTTCTCACTGCAGAGCTATCTGAAATGCCAGCTTGGGAACTGCAGACCCAGAGAAGAGGGAAAATCCCACAGGAGACCAACAGGGCTGCCCTGTCACACAAGAGGCCTTTCCTTCCCAGGAAGAAAACTGAAATAATCAGCCCTCAGACCTCCCAGGAGCTGGCCTGCAGGACTTCCCCACAAAGACCTCCCCAACACCAGCTCCACCACCCCACATGGTTACACCTCCCTCCATCAGCACTGGGGGGCCAAGCTCCGTCCTCTCAGCAGAGAGGCCGCCATCAGGGGGTGCTGCACACGGGAGAGAGAAAGGGAGTCCTTGTCATCCTCCTCACGAGCCGCGGGAGTGTTCAGGCGGAGCTGAGGCTTCGCAAGGCGCTTTCTGAAGGGGGACCGGAAGAGGAAGTCGTCCACATGAGTTTCCAAACATGGCGCACATCCTCCCTTCCTGCCGGACCGCGAACCCCGTGGCCTCGCGCACTGTGCACTCTGTTGCTCACAGGTCACTTGTGGCTCCAGGCTCTTCTCGCAGAGCTTAAGCAGCGTCCTCCTTGCTGAGCTGGGCGGAACATCACGTCCTCCTGGCCCAGAACAGCGGGCACTCATCACACTGTGGCTTTTCTATGTACGCCATTTTGTTTCATGGTCCCATTTCCGCCCCAAACCTGCCACTCTGGAGACGAATGCCGCATCTCACCTTCCTCAGGCTCTCCAGAGGCCTCACCTCAGCCCGGGGTGAGTATCTCCACTTTTATCGAGGATGGAAAACAAAGTGCTTTCCTGAAAGAACAGCCTGATGCGGGGTGACAAGGTGCCCTCTAGCTCTGATTGCCTCCTGTTGGACTTCAACCTCATCCCTGCTCTCTATTTTGGGAAGCTTTCCATCCCACAGGCCACAGAGGCAACCAACAGCCTAAACAGAATGGCATAGGGATGAGCACAGAGGTCACCCTGGATAGCGTGTGTTATGAGCTGATTACAGTTTCCCAAGGCCACCTTTGGTACAGATGCCGTGACTGCTAAATGGCACCTACTTCTCGTTCCAGCAATTAGTTTTGATCTCTCTGCTTTAATGCTGTGTGCGGTTGTTCTGAAAGAGGAAAGAAACGCTCTACCTCTGCACAATTTGTTTTTTATGTCTACATTCAGTGACGACTTGCTGAAGCCTAGGTCTCTGCTAGGCGTCCTGAGTGATAAGAACGAATCATCCCCCCCACCACTGACCCCAAGAAGGTAATAGCATAGAAGAGGAGATAAAACATGTAAGCAAAATACAGTGTACTCCAGTGTTTGGAAGAAGTAGAAGAACCTTCTGTTATTCAGTGCTTCAGCTGTGTCTGACTTTTTGGGAAGCTATAACTGTAGCCCACCAGGCACTTCTGTCCATGGGATTCTCCAGGCAAGAATACTGGAGTGGGTTGCCATGCCCTTCTCCAGGGGATCTTCCTGACCCAGGGATCAAATGCATGTCTTTTATGTTTGCTACATTGGCAGATGGATTCATTACCACTAGTGCCACCTGGGGCCTACCAGTTATTTGCTGGGCAAAGTTTGAGGCCTGAAGATACAGAGTGAAAAAGGCAAAGGTACCCACTCTCATGGGGAGAGATGATCATCACACTAGTAAAATATTAAATATGCAAAGTTAATTTTAAAAGTGGTCAATGTGATTAACAGGAATAGGATGGGATGGGGTGAAGGTTAGCAGCTTAGAACAGGCATTCAGGTTGACCCCTCCAGACAGGTGACCTCTCTGAACAATGAGATGGCTCTAACTGTACCAGGCCTAGAGAAAGAACAGTCAGTTCAGTATAGTCGCTCAGTTGCATCTGACTATTTACAACCCCATGGACTGCAGCATGCCAGGCCTCCCTGTCCATCACCAACTCCCAGGGTTTACTCAAACTCATGTCCATTGAGTCAATGATGCCATCCAACCATCTCATCCTCTGTCATCCCCTTCTCCTCCTGCCCTCAATCTTTCCCAGCATCAGGGTCTTTTCAAATGAGTCAGTTCTTCATATCAGGTGGCCAAAGTATTAGAGCGTCAGCTTCAGCATCAGACCTTCCAATGAATATTCAGGACTGATCTCCTTTAGGATGGACTGGTTGGGTCTCCTTGCAGTCCAAGAGACTCTCAAGCATCTTCTCCAACACCACAGTTCAAAAGCATCAATTCTTTGGCGCTCAGCTTTCTTTATAGTCCAACTCTCACATCCATACACGACTACTGGGAAAACTATAGCTTGACTAGATGGACCTTTGTTGGCAAAGTAATGTCTCTGCTTTTTAATATGCCATCTAGGTTGGTCATAGCTTTTCTTCCAAGGAGTAAGCGTCTTTTAATATCATAGCTTCAGTCACCATCTGCAGTGATTTTGGAGCCCCCAAAAATAAAGTCTGCCACTGTTTCCACTATTTCCCCATCTATTTGCCATGAAATGATGGGACCAGATGCCATGATCTTCATTTTCTGAATGTTGAGTTTTAAGCCAACTTCTTTACTCTCCTCTTTCACTTTCATCAAGAGGCTCTTTGGTTCTTCACTTTCTGCCATAGTGTAGTGTCATCTGCATATATGAGGTTATTGATATTTCTCCCAGCAATCTTGACTCCAGCTTGTGCTTCCTCCAGCCCAGCATTTCTCATGATATACTCTGCATATAAGTTAAATAAGCAGAGTGACAATATACAGCCTTGATGTACTCCTTTTCCTATTTGGAACCAGTCTGTTGTTCCGTGTCCAGTTCTAACTGTTGCTTCCTGACCTGCATACAGATTTCTCAAGAGGCAGGTCAGGTGGTCTGGTATTCCCATCTCTTGAATAATTTCCACAGTTTGTTGTGGTCCACACAGTCAAATGCTTTGGCATAGTCATTAAAGCAGAAATAGATGTTTTTCTGGAACTCTCTTGCTTTTTTGATGATCCAACAGATGTTGGCAATTTGATTAGAAAAGGCAGAGGAACTAGAGAAAGAATGATACAGGCAGAGAAAACAAGTGCAAAGGCTGTGAGGTGGGCACAGGGGGAGCTTTAGGAGAGAAGTGATAGCTTCAAAGACTGAGTAAAATGGCATTTCTGAAAAACAAAATGGCACAAGCATGAACTGTATTGAGTTGGAAGCAAGCATGAATTTGAATCAAGGTCTACTGAAACCTGAAATTCAGAAGATAAAATGAGGTAGGTTATTTATGGAGAACCCAGGGTCAGGCTACAGCTGTGGAGTCTGGCCTATGAACAGGAAGCCCCATGGGGTTTAGCAGTCTCTGACTTGATAAGAATGCTTTAGGAAGGTTTCTCTGGCATTAGTGGGAACCATTTATACCTTTGGCACACAAATATGCCTCTGTGCTTTAGTCAAAGCTTCCCACTTCCTGATAAATATTCATCTTCATGCCTAGGTTTTTCGTAAGAGGCTGGGCTATAAAACAGTTTTCAGAAGGATTAGCCATATGATTTGTGGCCCAGTGCAAAATGGAAATGACAGGCCCTTTGTTCAAAATGCAGAGTAAAGGCGTCTTCCTTCTTTCAGCTGTCTCTGTCTTGACTTGTCATGGTGGTTTGTATTTGCTCTTTAGTACAAAATAACTCCTCAAGAACACGGATACTTGCCAGACACATGCAAACCCTCACAGGTCCCAGATGCCTTCCCCACTGACCCAACAATCCGGCACCCACACCCAGGATTTCCCAGCAGGGAAGGCAGCAGTGGGCACGGGGCAGAAGCAGAAGAGGCGGAGGTCAACACCCCATCCCTCAGAGTCCGGGAGGTGGAACCACCATGAATTACTAAGGCTCCAGGCCCCGGGGGCGTGTTCCACTGTTTCTTCAACTTTACTTAAAAATGGAAATTCAAAGATCAAATCTTTGAAGAATTTCAAGATGCTGATTGCACCCTTCTGCTGCGGGCCTTGGTGCAAAGGCATAGGTGGAATGCCCCTGAAGCCTGCTCTGGTTGGGGTGTGAGGAGAGGGCTTCCATGTAGAGCTTTTCCCCAGAACTTAAACTTGGTGAGCTGCTGCCCTTCAAAACCACGTGTGCTGCTACTGTCTTATAAGATGTTGCCATTGGGGAGAACTGAGGACAGGGCACATAGGACCTGTCTTTGTTATTTTTCAACTTCCTGCGAATCTACAGTTATTAGAAAATGTTGCTGTTCAGTCGCTCAGTTGTGTCCCACTCAGCCACCCCACGCACTGCAGCACAACAGGCTTCCCTGTCCTGCACTGTCCCAGAGTTCGCTCAAACTCAAGCCCATTGAGTCAAAGATTATATATCAAAAGCCCTCACACAGATGCTATTTTTCGGAAGACAGGGAGGGGTGGGGCAGTGGGAAAGAAACCAAAAGGAAGACTGGGAGGATGAAGTTAAATGAAGTTAAAATACTTAGTGGTATTCAGCTGGACATCACAAGTTAACTTGCAACCCCAGCTAGAAATCCAAAAGGAGAGTGGTCAGGCTCACATGACACAGGCGAGGGACTGATCAGCTTACTTCTGACCATACCCCCTTTTAGCCTGTTCAGACCCATTAAATGATCATTGTCTGATCATTCCCTATATACAAAGACACTGTACTGTCACATGCTGCCTGGGATTACAAGACAAGTGCATTTTATGTCAGGAATGCATTCCCAGAGTTGATGGTATTGAAGACCAAGAACTTCAAATTGCCAGCTAAAAGCAGTATCACCTCATGGCAATGGAGTGAACAGAGTTGTCTTGGCCCATGTGTGTCAAAATTCTCAATTTCTTATTTAAAGTGAAGTCGCTCGGTCGTGTCCGACTCTTTGCGACCCCATGGACTGTAGCCTACCAGGCTCCTCCCTCCATGGGATTCTCCAGGCAAGAGTACTGGAGTGGGTTGCCATTTCCTTCTCCAGGGGATCTTCCCGATCCAGGGATCAAACCTGGGTCTCCAGCATTCCAGGCAGATGCTTTAACCTCTGAGCCACCAGGGAAGCTTATTTAATTTAACAGTATTCACCTTATTTCTGACTTCATGCCTGGTGTTTACCTAATACTATTCCAAATTTGCACAGTTTGAACTGGCATAAAAGAATCTACACAGATGTTAGAGGGATAATGTTGGAATTAAATAAACATCTATAAAGCATCTAGCATAATCCTTGAAACCAAACAGGCAGAAAATTAAAGGTAGCCATTCTTATTGCTACCTTTAGCAATAAGGTAATATTATTACATTCAATAATACTTCCAATAAAATCGCAGTTTTCCAATCCAAAGAATAGTATCTTTAAACTATAAAGATGGGTTGTTTAGTTGCTAAGTCATATCTGACTCTCCTTGCAAGAGTTCCATTTAAATAATAATAATAATAATCTGTGTGAACAGAATCAAATAGAGCTCACAGAGTTAAAACATTTTACAAGAAAATACCATTTAGCATTGAAGTTTTAAGTGTTTTTCCAAGGAAAGAAAAATTAATGCCCAGTCAATTCTTCTGCTTCTGTGCAAACGTGGAACAGAATAACAAATTAAACCTACCCGTCCTCCCAAAGCTTTGTTCTGGTCAGTGATTAGAATACCTCTTCCATTATGTTGTTTTTCTTGGCTCATATCATGGGAGAAGGACTAATAATCAATGAGATCTCTGCATTAAAAGCCAACAGTGTAGAGGCACTCTGCATGGTCCTTCCCTGAATGGACATAAGCGGCCCCTCGTGTTCTTCCACTCCTGGGTAACAGCTCATACTTGAAGGATGTCTGAGCAACAGTGCAGGGCCAGGGCACCAGCATTCAGAGCACCCAGCACCATCTTCACATAGTCTAAAGACAAGCCTGCCCTTGGGTCTGACCGTTGTCACCATCATCATCTGTCCTGAGCAGCATGTCCTCCAAAGGCACTCTCATACTGTGCTGGGGCCTCAAGGGTTCAAAGAAGGCTAAAGCTGCCATATAAGTGCACACTGTTCCAGAGGTACAGAAATGTTCCTGAAAACAGAACTAGGGAGACTTACCCCTAGAGAGTTTATGTTATAGCTATGAAGAAACACAACAGAACACCAGAAACTTGTTCCAGAAGAAACTGTCATGCTAGATACCAGGTGCGCAGGCTTCTTAACAGCTGGCCAGCTGGATCATTTAGTGTTTTAGTCAATTGCTTCCTCTGGATCCTTCCGGTAAACACCGGAAGCTTACCGTAAGTAGGTAAGCACCGTGTTACCTACTATCTGTGAAAAAACACACACCGTCTGCTCAAACGGAGCTGGTATCTACCTTGGTCCATAGCACCCACATGAAACAGTTCGTCTAACGACAGATGAGGAGAACCAGCTTTGGATCCACGCCTCAATATTGCTAACTTCCTTCCTGAGCAGAACTAGGCAATTCACTGAGCTTTTCCAAGCCTTCCTCCTGAACTGCAAGAGAGGGATAATAATATCCCTGACCTCCTAAAGTGAATGTGAGCCTGACAGGTAGGAAATCTTAACTTTATGAAATAAATCTCATTTCATGGAGACATTTTCATGCTGTGGTTAGGTAAGCCATAGTTCACACCCTGGCTTTACCACCTATTAGCTGCATTTCCTTGGTCAAATTACTTAACCTCACTTGCTCCCATTTCTTTGTTTGTAGAATACAGATAACTGTCATAGTGAGATGATTTTCCCACCTCACCGAACTCAACAAAATTAAGACCAGTCTTTCTTAATGCAAAGAATCAGGATCAGTTTTTCACCATTTAATTTTATTCAGATGGTGAAGAATCTGCTTACAATGCAGGAAACCTGGGTTTGATTCCTGGGTCAGGAAGACCCTCTGGAGAAGGGAATGACAACCCACTCCAGTATTCTTGCCTGGGGAATCCAAAGGACACAGGAGCCTGGCGGCCTGCAGTCCAGGACACCGTCAGACATGACTGAGCAACTAACACTTTCACAGTTTTCACTCCAGACAAGGCCAATGGCACTAAGAAACCATGCATGGTATTTTTAGTAGGATGCTCGAAATTTCTTTTCCCTTTCTCAAAAGTCTAAGCCATTCAGAAGATTTCCTGAGGTTGAACAGAAAGGGGTTTGCTATAAACTGCCAGTCAAGGCTATGGATGTAACAAAGCAACTACTGCAAAGGGCAGGTGGGATTCTGACTCTTTTTATTACCTCCCTGGGGTTTCATAGTGAATGGGTGATGGAAGCAGGTTCAATGAGAAGGCTGCCATTATTTACTAAATATATTAAACCAGAAGGCCACCATAATTTCCAAATGCACAGAGAAAATTCTCACAGGAATTTGGCATATCTTACATGTTCTCTCGGACGTGGGGTGGCTCCTCTCAGGCGGCGGCTGGGAGGAGCCACCCCACGTACGAGGTCAGGAGCAACAGTCTGGAGGAGCCACCCTCACGTCCAAGGCCAGGGGCAGTGGCCGGGAAGATCAACCCACGCCCAAGGAGCGGTGGCTGCGCTGGCGCAGGAGGGCCTAGAGGAGCTATCCCACATTGAAGGTCAGGAAGGGTGGCCGTGAGGAGATACCTCTCGTCCAAGGTAAGGAACAGCGGCTGTGCTTTGCTGGAGCAGCCGTGAAGAGATACCCCACGCCCAAGGTAAGAGAAACCCAAGTAAGATGGTAAGTGTTGCAAGAAGGCATCAGAGGGCAGACACACCGAAACCATACTCGCAGAAAACTAGTCAATCTAATCACACTAGGACCACACCCTT